>JAWWMW010107974.1:0-10457 GCA_035048345.1 Echeveria elegans
ATTCACTTTAGTCAAAACTATTTTTTAAAATTAAAAATAATATGCAAATGTAATTAATTAATTAATTTCAAAATTTCAGTTCAGTTTAGTTCAGTTCAGTTCAGTTTCAGTTCATGTCAAAAGAACAGACCCTTAGTGTTTAAAAAAATTAATTTTGTAATTAATTAATTTTTTTAAAATCTACTTGTAGAATCAAGCTTTCATCTGGTGCCAAGAAGATTGTTCCGAGCGGCTGCAGAAGCCATGGTTGGACAAATTGCTGGTGGAGGCAGAACTGAGAAGCCAATGTTGAAGGCAGGAAATGTCTTACAACAAATACGGAGTGAAGAGGAACTGATGGCCTAAGGTTCGTGGTGTGGCTATGAACCCTGTAGAGAGCATCCTCATGGGGGTGGTAAACATCAACATATCGGTCATGCAAGTACTGTTTTGTCGTGACTCAGCATCTGGTCAAAAGGTCGGTCTCATTGCTGCCAGAAGAACTGGTGGTCTCAGAGGACAAGCTGCAGCTACAGCTGCTAAGGCTGACAAGTAGAGTGGATGCGTATTTTTCATTAGATGTTTTTTTTAGAAGTTTCTGAATGGTTGTTGCAATAGTTTTGAATTTGGAATTGTTGTCCCAATGGTACTTCTGGAATGATACATTCTCCCTCTTTTTTCATACTTGATAGACAAGGTAATTTATCAGTATTTGAAATGTCGGCTTTGTTGCGCGGCTTCCAGGGATTGATCGATATATATGAAGTACTATTTGCCGAGGAAATAAGAACAGTCAATGTTGCTGCAGATCTTCTCTTCTGCTACCTTACTATAGAAGCCTGTGAAGCCCATCAACATTAGTACAGATGAGAAACATCAGTGGTACTGGTACCAGTGAGTGCATCAACTTCAGGCCAAATGCATTTCATTAAATTGCTGAATGATCACGATGCACTGATTCACTAAAACATAAGTACGCCATTGTCCATAGTTAATTTCCAAGAAGTTAGTTTGAATGACAGTTGAGACATTTTGAGAACCAGACTGAAAGATGCTCAAAATGTGTCAGAACTGTAACAGCTCATATAAATTAGGAGCTGATGAGATGCTCATAGCCTTCACATCCTTTTCTACTACTCCCTCTGTCCTCTTTTGTTCTTCCTATTTCTATTTTTGGTGTCCCATTTTATTCTTCCTATTTCCATTTCGGGCAATTCTCTTTCCTACTTTATATCTCACATAACACTCTCTTTCATACTTTATTCTTCACTCACTTACCTTTATATTATTTTCTCTCTCACACTATCATTATTTCTTAAATTTAGTGATAACTACCAAATGTACACAACAAAGAAGGATGGAGGGAGTATTTACTAGCTTTCACAGAAATTGTCAACGGACTATCGAGCTACCTTGATTTTTCGTATCGGACGGACGAAGTCAACGGATGAGGGCTAGCCAAAACCAACTTCCTCTTCAGCGCCGATCTCCTCTAACAAAAAACCAAAAAACCTCCACCCTGCTCGCCTAAACCTGCCTCCTCCGGTTTCCACAGATTCCGTTGACGCTGTAGTAAAGAAATCACGAAATCAGATGCCTTCGTTGCCGCAGAACTTCCTCTACCCGTCGTCGCCTCAGATCCCCAATGTCGTCGCCTGAAAATTTCAGAATTAATCCCGTCGTCGCCTTGGATCTCGTCACCGTCGCCTCAGATCCGATTTATGAAAAATTGTGTCGTCTACGATTTTCGACTAATTTGGAGGCTGGAGAGGGATTTGCGACTAATTTGGAGAGGAAAATTATTTGGTGAAGGAGGATAGCCGAGAGCAAATGGGAGTTTATCCATTTCAATTATGAGGGCATTTTCGAAAGAGAAATGTGGCCCCAAAATCTAAACCAACAATACAACTTTTTAAACTTTATTAATAGGAAGATATATATAATAGAATAGGAGGGTATGAACCACACATACAACTACCACCTATTTTGTCGCTAATTCTCATCTTTTCGTATCTAAACCTAAAACCCTACCCCTCATTTAATTCATTTTCTCTCTCTCCCACACTTCCTAAAACCCTACCCCTCATTTAATTCTTTTTTCCTCTCTCTCCACAACAGGTGAATAAATTAAAAACTCAGTAATAAATTAATTAAAAACTTAATAAAATAAATTAATTTAATAATAATGTATGAATAAATTAAAAATCCTGTTTGTATGAAATATTTCTTCTATATAAATTTGATCAAGCGGTGACCGTGTTTGACTTACTAATTTTTTTATTCGAAACGACATGTAACTATATTTGACCCTATTTTACCAAGTACTAACAATGTATTAACTGTATTTGAGTGTAAATTGTACATTTGAGACAACGGATGATAAAACCATTAGCGAATAGGTCTCATTTTATTTTTGATGAAGTTCAGCAGATTTCCGTGGGGACGACGGACATCTCTCTAGTAGGAAGATACTAAACAATATGAGAGTTATGGAAGATGATAAGGTTGGGGAAAGACAACATTTTGTCTTTTGTAGTGTGACTGTGTGTCGGTCATTTGTTGGTGCCTCTACGCAGGCAGTCTTCGATTTATCTATGAATGTGTGTATGTAGTAGGTCTTCTGTGGTGTTGTTCTATTCATATGATTTTGTTGTAGTTTGTTACTTTGTTTGGTCGTTGTTGTTTTCCTTGATGAAAATGTGAACTAGTTATTTTATTTTATTTAAGATATGATCCAAAAAGCCTGGATCAGAGCAAAAACAAAGGGAGAGTGCAGACACTCTGACAGACAGAATCAAAGCAACATTAGAAGCGAGACGAAAAAAAGAACATAGAGCTTACTATGGAGCATAAGGGCTATCAGCGAAATAGCTGGGCACATCCGAGAGGACCTACACCCTTTTAGACTGATAGATAAAATCAGAGTTTTTCACTTTTTGGTTGTCATGTCATATTTAGGTTTTTGATTTTGATCTTTTTTAATTGGTTGTGAGTTTTGAACCAGTAATGTATATGGACGCAAGGTAGGTTTGCGAGGAAAATGGAAATATTGTTTTGTTGGTGTTTAAATTGAGATTAGAGTAGGGCTTGATTGAGAACCATTAACTTTATCAGGGGAAAGTATATAACTTTCTGGTTTGGTGTTTTTCTTTGAATTCCCTTTTTCTTCTTTAATGCTCACTAGATAAGCTGACTAGCCAATAATAATGTTTCCATTATTTTTTGTTTTTTTTTTTGCATGTCCTTTGCTGGTAATGAAATTCCCCGACGTTTGATGTTGCTGTATGTGCTATAATGAGGTAGCTCTGGTACTTCAAGATTCTGAGGTTCATGCTCAAATTAAAATTTTCTTGTTTGGTATATAGAATGCGTCCTCATCAAACGTGGAGTTTGCCTTGCTCCTGTTGAATGCTCATTTGTTCATATTCTGGTATCCATAATCTTTTTTTATTTCTTCTTTCTTTCTAAAAAAGTATCAACATAAGATTTCAAGCTACAAGTCAACCCCATTATAACATCCTTCGATATAACAGATATTTCATTATAACAGCCTTTTGGATTTATACCGTTTCAAATTTTACCTTATAAAAATTTTCGTTATAACAGTCTCTGCCTATTTTTATATAACATCCTACCCATTTTTCTCAAACATTTTGGGATGTTATAGAGGGGCTGACTGTATTTCGATGTTAGAAATTTATTTTTAAAAAAATTGGTACATAGAGAACTTCTAAATAAATAAAATGGTAGATTATTTTCATGCATATTTTAATTATGTGAATAACGGTAGCGGATTTACGATTTTACCCATTGACGTCACATGGGTGTGTGGTGTTCTTGCTTTCTTGCCTACTGTAGAGTAAGGAAGCTGCCAACTTGACTTGCAAACAAGAAGATTTAAATTATCACTATTTTTCTGAAGAACATATGGTCAAGTCATGGATGAAGCCTTTGTTTCTTACACCATATCAAAAGTGAACATGTTGAGACAGCCAGGTTGTGTTTTTTGTAACATGCATATGGTTTCTGTCCGAAGCACGACACATATGTCTGAACTCTGAATGATATGAACGTATAAGTTACTGAATGAACATTGATGCCCGTGTGTAATTGTACGTGTACATTACTCATATTACAGGGGGCCTAGCTAGATCCTAGAGATATACACGGCCGAGCACTGCTGGGAATTCTATTACAATGGTGAACTCACACTCACTAGAGTTTGGTTTGACAAAAAGAAATGGAGTTTAGGAGTTTGAGGTATTCAAATGAATGCTTGGTCGTCTTGCTCCAACGGAGAAACCAATTGATGACTGTTGCATTTCACCTATGGCTAGGGTATTATATTTATTAATTTCCGCATCGAGGATGGATTATCTAATCAGGGACTACATCAGACAGATTGCTGCAGAAAATCTGCAATGACGACACCAGACAGATGTTAAACACCGGAAACACATATATGGATCCACTCGATGTTAGATTTGTTCACAGTTCATACAATTACTAAGTGGGATCCAACATATTTACTGTGTGCAATAAATCTTCAATCAACGCGTACCATGTACTCGAGTACCTAAACAATTGTGTACAGTTCAGATAAGGAGTAACTGTCGGACTATATGCGTGATTTTCACTGATTTTGGAAATCTATTTTGAAAGATGTCAATAACCACATTTGTCCGCTAGAAGATGGGAGATAAATTTTGCAAAGTAGCATAAGATGACTTCTAGAATTAATATGAACTCGCATAATCGCATCTATTATGGTATTATGTCTTATGCCAAGATCCCATGCTAAAAATATATATGCATTATAATTTGACTATCAACTCTATTATGGTATGATGACCAATGTTTTTTTTTTTTTTAGTTATTTAACTGTATGTAACTGATGGCTCGAATGGGGCGACCTGTTGCAATGAAAATGCCCTCTAAGTGGTAGTATAAATTAAAACTGACTCATGCATTGCTCGAGCAGTTCCTGTGATCAGTCTTTCTTGCTGGTCCAAACAGCACTTGAAATCCAAAGAATGCACACACAGTAAAAATGCTAGTTTGGCCGGTCCTTACAAAAAAAAATATTGCAAATCAAAAACGTTGAGTAATGAAAGTTACCTGATACAGCAATAGGATTTAACATTGTATAAAATTGACACACAAAAAAGGAGAGAATGATCTTACTCGAACCGACTTGAGTTACAGTAGCATCCCAAGGTTTATCAGACTGTCTCAGAAGTTAAGTATTTTAACGACTGCATCATTTGAACTACAAGCTAATGTAAAATTGCTTCTGGGAAAAGATAAATAGTTAAAATAAACTAACAACTACATCAGTATCTGAGATTGGGTGGTCAAACTCAAATATACCAACATTTTTCTCTCATAAAATATTTCAAAAGAGAGTCCAAGATATATAATTACCTATTGCAGCTTCTTTTTCTCTAATCGTTCTCGATCCCTTGCTAAGAGGCTTCTTAAACCCCAAGCTCCGCAGTCTCCAGTTCTCTATCTTTTCTTTGTTGTGCAAGCGGCTCCTCAAAGCTACATACAGAAAAGAAAAAAAATTGCTAAGCTAAGCGGATTAATTAAGCAATACATATGTTGTCCTTATTCACCAAAACAAACAATAACATCAATATCATCAATAATCCGCTTGTGTTAATTTTTTGGTATTATTGTGCGTCTGATAAAATAAACCAAACTTGCTATTTGGGATCATTCGAATTCAAGACGCTGTCATAGTGAAAATTGGCATGCCTGGAAATCACCTATTTAGAAAGAAAAGCGCAGTTCGTCTAACAGTGTCATATCCCCTGCGGGTACAAGTACACCCATTTGAATCATTGCCTGAAGGACCTGCATTTGTTTGATCATCCAGTTATTTTAAGTCAAGACGTGAGAAAAAAGAGAGCTATAAAACAAAATACCCACTGATAAAATTTCTACAATCGTCATTACCTTATCCGGATCCTTCTCATATACTCCATAGAACGTCTCTAGTTAGTCCCTCTCTGATATTTGGACTGATTCTGTATGCATTCACAAGAATTTCAGATGCTCTTTTTGTTACTTAGCAGTCAATTTTGAGATCTAAAAAAGGAGCCGAGTTTGCATTACCTTCCCATCATTCCAAAATCATAGAAAATGAGTCGTCCCCCATTCACATCATCAACAGCAATATTTCCCGGATGCTACAGGAGATAAAACAAGTACAACCATGAGATTGAGAAACATAAAATGTGCACGCTGCATAATGTATTAAAAATATCCACACCAATTACCATCAACAAATCTTCTCATAGACAATAATTGACACCTGTTGAAGAGGTTCCTCAATAGCTTTCTTAAAGTGTTAGCAAAAACGAGTTTTGACCTCAAAAATTCATTTCAACTAGTCCTTCACTTTTTTTTGGCTCAAGATGTTTTTACCTATTAACTTTTGTTGTCCTTTTCAGAAGGCTCACTGCCCGTAATATACCATTTATGCATTAAAAGCTACTTAATTCACTTTTTACTACACTTTATCCTTTTCATATTTTTATCTTTTTTTTAAAAGAGAAATTTAATTATATTAAAGGTAGGAATCCAAAAAGCCTGGATCGGGCCTACAAACAAAGGGAAAGTTATCCTCTCGAGCGACATACCGAAAAAAGAAACTACATAAGCGAGTTGAAGATATACAATCTCAGCGCAGACTGGGAAGCATAAAAACTAATAGTGAAAAGCTAGACACCATAAAGAGGCTAACTCCAATTAAAATGGTAGATGAAATCAGGATTTTTCACCTCTGTATCATGTCTGACACGGAAGGATCGCCTAACATCCGAAAGAGGCAAGTTAATCTACTACTGACTAGATTTAGCTAGGATTTAGAGGATGCAAGTTATAATGAAACTCACAGGATCCGCGTGGAAGAAACCATGAGACAATATTTGTTCCAGGTACGATTCAACGGCATAGCGACCTATCCTGCATATAATTAAATCCTTTTTTTGTGTCAGATAAATGATGACTAGAGAAGTTCAATGCATCTATGAAAATATCCAATGCCTTAATTCTTTTTATTTTCATCCCTGGGACATGCTCCCATCGTCAGTACCTACAGAAGGGGAGAAAAACATAAATAAATTAAGCAAAGATTTACATCATGGTGTTTGGAGTTGATAATTGCCTTAATAATCAAACCTGTGGTGTAGTCGATTTCTTGGTAACACAGGGAGACATTTTAATTATTCAGAATGAACACTTGGAGAATAATAATTATAGAAATTTTAAATCTTCCGCGTTTCATGTATGTAGCATGCAACAGAGGGAATTCTACCTGGTACAAAACGCTTGCGCATTCATCATAAACTGTTCTAGTGCCCTATAGAGGTCTAGCTTCAAACTTAAAGGAGATACATTATAGGTATCACAAATTGCATACACATAAACACAACTCAATATTACCTGGAGCTCCGACAGCTGGTCAACATATTCTTGAGCAAGAATGTCTACTCTTGTAGAGAATTGCTGACCAAGTTTAATAAATGTAGGACCAAGTCTGAGCATACTCTCTTTTAGCCACTTGGCGAGAATTTTCCGCTTTTCAGATTTCTTCTGCTCATTGATTCCTCCTGCACATGATCGACCCTTTAACTAAAGTAGAACAGTAAATCTAAAAATGCATTATGTTCCATGAATATCAGAAATGAAAGTCTAGAAAGTTATATCATTTCTGTAATTTACTTCATTACAGTACTAAAAACTGCACTGACCTCTATAGGATTTTTTTTGATTGATCAGCCAAGCTCTAACGATAAATGTCAAGACAAATCCCCAGATCTCTAGAGATCTTTGTATAGTTGAGTAGGTCTTGAATCTACAAACAGAAACCTACAAACAATGAAAAATGGGATAAGTCAAATTGTCAACGACCTGCCAAGGAACAACGCTTCATTGCCTGTAACAAGTGCGTACTTAACAAAACGAGTCGAGAATCAACCGAAACAAATCCAAACCAAATCAGCTCGATGTCTAAAGCATCATATTCATATCATACAAAATGAGAAATGAAAGCATTTTCAAACCTGAGGCCTGTACTTCTTATCTTGCTTAAACCAAGACTCCTCTTGCCCAATCTCCTCAATACTCTTATTCTTCCTCTTCCCTTCAGGAACAGCCTCTCGCACATGCGTCCCAATCGCCCCATTTCCATTACCATACTTAACCAAGCTCCCATTTCCATCCCCAACACTCCCATTCGCATACCTCTTCTTCACAGCCCCATTAACATACCCATTCTCACTAAGCTCAACCACTATATTCTCCTTCTCATTAATCAAAGCCTCAATCAACGTCCTCCACACCCTAGGGATTCTATACACTGCTATTCTATAACGATTGGCAGCATGCTTTCGAAGGTGGGTTTTTGAAGTTTCAGGAGAGCGGAGCAAGGTGAACTCAGAAGATTAGAGAATGGAGGCACAGGTGACACATGGAGCTTCACAGGATTGTGCAATTCTATCCTGCTTACTGGCCATCAATATGTCTACTTGGATTCCGGGGCAGGGAAAAGCTCCCACTTTGTAAACTAGTGCAATGAATTTCAAATCTGAATGGGAATGTTTAGTGAGATGTAAATTGTGATTTATGAATGCGCACGATTTCTTGTAGTTTCTTGCAGTGCATCCGAATAAACCTCTGTGATTGCCTACTCTCGTGCAAATTGTATAACTCATCATACATAAAAAGCATCTGTATAGACAACTTACAATGAATTCCAAAATTTTGAAAGTGTTTTTTTTTTCATGCTATCTTGGACCGGCGGCATGGATATTGTAAGTTGAATCGACGATCCATTCAGAATTTCGGGGCAGAGCGAGGTCGAGTTCTTGGCGAATAACCTCTACCTTTTGCCACTCTTCCCATATTTCAGCAAGACCATCACCTACCAGCATTCGGACCACTTCAGACATCTTAAGGTCGCTCCTTCGAGCCTCTGTCTTTGGCCACAACGAATTCCCGCAAAAACAAGAAAGAGCGAAACAGAGTTCTCACAAACGCAAGAGCAAACTCCTCTCTAGTTTCTATCGAATAGTTTACAGAGCACTCCAATAGAGGGGGGATTGGAGGAGACCACTCACCGGCGGATATCCATGGTAACGGGGGGGACTCCGACGGCGGTTGGAGGAAATCGACGGAATCGCCTATTTCGGAGAGCGTTTCTGAAACGGCGTGATTTTCTGAAATGGCCATGTCATAGTCTAACAAATGAGCGATGAAGTTGATATTAAATAAAAGAAAATTTCACTAATTAAATACAATATTAATTGTTTAAATTCAATAGCCCAAATTTAAATAATTAAACATTCTTTTATTTTTATTTGTAATTATATATTTTAGTGCATACTTGGGTAACGGTATGTACTTGTGCGTGGATGTTTCAATTGTGTCTCCTTTTGTTGGGGGAGGTGCAATGTTAGAGTCTGGAGAAGCAGCAAGGAGAGCCGAAGAGAAGAAGATTTCAAAGTACGAGCCTGACTGCTCAGATAATGGTCTTATTTTTGAGCCTTTTATTATGGAGTCTTTGAGAGGTTTTGGAGAAAGAGCGGATCGGCTTATGAGGACAATCGCGACTAGGTGGGCAGAAGCCAAGAGAATGGATCCTCCAGCAGCTCTCTATACTAAGACAGAAATTATTTGTTTATCTCGCAGAAGGCGTTGGCAGATGACTTTCTGTTACGCAATGGCTAAATGTTTAATTTATTTTCATTTGTAACTGTCTTTTTGCGTTATAAGAATGAATCATCTTTATGTACCCCTGATCACTAACATTTACATTCTTTCATTTACTCTAATTACCTTTTACCTTCTCCACTACTACCCATTTCACCTCGCGTTTCCCCTTATGCGGTGCAGCTCTCTTTTTCTCACAGTAGTGTCCAGTTTTTTTTTTGGCATAAACCATAAAGCACAATACACAGGTAGCCATTCTATCACCCATTGTTGAAATTTACTTCCATCCACATTCCTGATTGTAATCATATATTTTCTTTGCTGAGTCACATCCACTTCAATCATTATTCTAGCTTATGAAATCCTCAATTTCTTGGCAGTGCATTCATCTTGACATTATAGGCTTACCAATCACTCTCGCTATTTTGCACCCCACAAATGTAACGAAAGACTAGGAAACTTTATCCTCATTGGCATCACCCTCAACACATAATCTTTCATCACAAAATCAAGGAACCACTTCCTACAGTAAAATATATATATATATAGCCATGGAGAGTATGTTGTATGCTCCATTCACTAGAATTTAATTCATATATTCCTCAGTCTT
The DNA here is from genome assembly GCA_035048345.1 of Echeveria elegans. Lineage (NCBI taxonomy): Eukaryota > Viridiplantae > Streptophyta > Magnoliopsida > Saxifragales > Crassulaceae > Echeveria > Echeveria elegans. Next base: position 10,310 of record JAWWMW010107974.1, read on the forward strand.
ATACCTAGCAGCTAGCAATAAAATATCCCTGTAAACGTCCGAATTTTTTTAAATGAATATAAAATCAAGGAGTACAAATAACTTCTTGTATTTTCGCTTGTTGCGTGTGCGATACAATCTCTATTTGATTCCTCTGATTCTACGCTGA
>JAWWMW010108003.1:0-10455 GCA_035048345.1 Echeveria elegans
ACACTTTTAAAATAATTTTAAAAATAGTGAATGTTTAGCTACTGAACTGAACTGAACTGAACTGAACTGAACTGAACAGAATTTAAATTAATGTCAAAAGAACAGAGCCTAAGACTGTGAGTAGTTGATCGTGTCTTTTTGATTATTTTGGATCATCTGAGTTTTTTAAACTCTAATAATTCGTTTGCACACGAGTTTTTGAGGAATAAGGTTACCTTGATGCTTGCTAGTACCAATCTCTATTGTCTTACTATTTTAGATAATTTAGTATAGTTTTGCGAGCATTACATTCCTGTATTTATACAACAACGTTGAAGGTGTTGTGTTAAAACAAAAAAATTAACCAACATAAAAGTCTTGAAAAGGGTGTGGAGCCCACTGTCGATCGTTTGTCGCATGTGTCATTCTGATTTTACATGTATTAGCTGTTTTGGGCATAAATTTTGTAGTCTGTTTGTTAGGGCTAGAGTGGTGATGAATGTAGTTTCATGTGCGCTATTTTAGGTAGTTTAGCTGAATATGGATGGCTACTAATGAAAATTGGCGAAAAATGAACTGAAAAACAATTGATACTAGTGCTTGTAGATTTGCACTAGTATCTTACATACCTTCAGACTCAGCAACAAATATGAACTTAGAGTTGCAAATTAAGCTGAAGGCCGAACTACAACTTAGTTCACTACACAAAGACCCAGAGCGAGTCTAAGTGCTCCAAACTGAACGTCATTGAGCGCTTTCGTGAATATATCTGCTAGTTATTTCTCTGTAGTCACGTATTCGAGAGTGATTATCTTCTTTTTTTCTAATGAAATGGTGCCTAATGTCAATGTGTTTTGTTCTCGAATATTGGACTGGATTCTTTGATATGTTGATAGCAATTTGGTTATCACAATAGAAGATCATCTCCCCCTGTTTGACACCGTACTCACTGAGCATTTGCTTCATCCAAAGCATCTGAGCACATCTGTTTCCTACAGTTATATATTCAACTTCTGTTGTAGATTGAGAGACGTTGTTTTATTTCTTACTGAACCATGATACCAGATTATTGCCTAGGAAGAAACATCCTCATAAATTTTCTGTCTTCAGTATTTCCAGCCCAATCAGCATCACAAAAACCAACCAATTATCCTTTGTATCTCTTGAATATCATAGCTCATAGTCATCAGTTCCCTTAATCTATCGAACGATCCTTTTCACGTTGGTTAGGTGACTCTCCTTAGGTTTGGCTTGAAACCTAGCACAAACCCTTACAGCATAACTGATGTCAGGCCTACTTGTGGTGAGGTACAGAAGACTCCCAATCATGCTTCTGTATATGGTAGGATCAACATCAGTTGCAGCTTTATCTTTAGATACTTCTGTAGTAGTTGTTGCATGTGTGCGTTTATATGAGGCAGTGTCCATCCCAAATTTCTTTACCAGATTCTTTGCATATTTACTCTGAGAGATGAAGATCCCATCTGGTTTTTGTTTGACTTGTAATCCCAAGAAGTAGTTCATCTCACCAACCATACTCATTTGGAATTCGCTCTTCATTTGTTCAACGAGAGTGTCTGAGAGTTTCTTTGAGATGGATCCGAAAACGATATCATCCACGTAAATTTGAGCTATGATGAAATCAGTTCTACTGTGTTTAACAAACAATGTTGTATCTACTCCCCTCGCTCGTAGCCATGGTTGAACAGGAAGGCAATCAATCTATCGTATCAAGCTCTGGGAGCTTGCTTCAGCCCGTACAATGCCTTCTTGAGTTTATACATGTAGTCGGAATAATGAGGATCCTCAAACACCTTTGGTTGAGCTACATACACTTCTTCATTTAGATAGCCATTCAGGAAGACACTATTCACATCCATCATAAAGTCTGAAATTCAAATGACTTGCTAAGGCTAGAAGGAGACGAATGGCTTCAAGTCGAGCTACATGAGCAAAAGTCTCATCATAATCTATTCCTTCGACTTGAGTGTATCCTTGAGCAACTAAACGAGCTTTGTGCTTTGTGACATTTCCATGCTCGTCTGATTTGTTTTTGAATATCCATTTTGTACCGATGACAATGACATTCATGGGCCTCGGAACAAGATCCCAAACTTCGTTCCGGGTGAATTCAGCTAATTTTTTTTTCATGGCAGTAACTCAATGTTCCTTTTGGATGGCTACTTTAACATTTTTTGGGCTCAATTGTAAAGAGAAAGCATGAGCCGGTAAGAAGTTCATTGTAATCTATTCGTCGTTTGCGAGTTTTCATTCCAGCTTCAACGTCACTAATAATGTTTGATCGATGATGGTTCTTGAACACCTTTCTAGATGGGTTAAGGGAGTTCGATGCATTCTCCGGATCATCACTTGATTCTTCATCATTGACTGAATCTGTAGGTGAATCTGGAGGTTTGTCTGGAGATGGCTCCGTAGCTTCAGCTGCAGCTGGATCCGTAGTCATAACTCCAGTAGATGGTGGAAGAAGTTTCAGTGTTTTGTTGGGCATCAAAATTGTGCTAAGGGTACATGATCATGTCTAAATCATCAATGTGTTGATCAAAATCATTCCCGGAGACATTTATGGACTCCATGACCATCTTGGTACGACAGTTATATACTCGTAGAGCCTTGCTGCGATCTGAGTACCCCAGGAATATCCCTCTTCACTTCGAGCATCCATCTTTTACTTGTACTCTATATCCTTTATTATGTAGCAAGGACTTCCAAATACATAAAAATAGTTGATTGATGGTTTCCTTTCTTTTCATAATTCATAGCTAGTACAACTAGTCCCTGGTCAAATCGTTACTTGATTGATGACGTAGCATGTTGTGTTCATTTCCTCTGCCCAGAACTTCAACGGAATCTTCTTTGCAAGAATCATTACTGTGGTCATCTCTTATAGTGTACGATTCTTTCTTTCAGCAACTCCGTTCTGTTGAAGCATGACAGGTGCTGAGAATGTATGCATAATTCCATTCTATTTGCAGAATGTCGTGAGGAACGAGTTCTCAAATTCGTGATTATGGTCACTTTGAATGGTCTTTAGATAAAGCTCCTTCTTGTTATGTAGCTGGAGGATAAGATGCATAATTTGTTCAGCAACATTAGACTTTTCTCTGAGAAATCAAATCCAAGTGTATCTATAAAAGTCGTCGATATAAATTAGAGCATACTTCTTTCCTCCAATACTCTCTGTCTGTTTTGGCCCCATTAAGTCCATGTGGATAAGTTCTAGAATTCTTTCAATTGCAGGTTGATCTGTAGCTTTGTGAGAGGATTTTGAACTATTTGGTAATTCTCCACACACCACAACAGCATTACTAGATATCTTAGGAATTTCACTGACTGGTTCTTCTCCAGCAATCTTTGGAAGGGTCTTCAGCTTCATGTGCCCGGTCTTCTTATGTCATAGAGTTAGTTCGTTAATTTTGGATAACAAGCACTTCTCCTGTCCTTTCTTGAGAGAATCAACCAATAGATAGCAATCATTCTTAAAGTGTGTCTCTTTTAGTATGCAGATTCCTTGGCTGTTTGTCACTTCGCATCCTTCTTGGTGAATCGGACAAATAGGTTTTGTTCACACAGCTGACTGATGCTGATTAGATTAGCGCATAGTCCATCCACCAACATGACCTTTTAAATTTTTGAAATCCCTGGAATGCATAATGTTCCATATCCAATAATTTGTCCTTTAACTCCCCCTCCAAACGACACATGTCTCCCATTAAAGAATTCATTGTCTTGAAGGTGATGAGCATTTCCCGTCATAGTGCAGAGCAACCACTGTCTAAATATCAATAGTCATGTTTACTGAGTATGGTGCTGTTGAACGCCACTAAACAGTTGAGACCATCCTGATGTTCTTGCATAACTAGCCTGAATCTTCCTTGATTCCTCCCACACATAAGTGTATTTTCGCGATGAGTTCTCTGGTGAGGAGCTGCACAGACTTTATTCCTTGGTTGACCTCTAGGTTGATCTGTAGTTGCAACTGTAGATAGATCTGAAACCTTCATAGTTGTAGCAGTGACTGGACTGGATTTGATTCCTTCGTTGGTGGTTGACGTCAAGCCAATCAAGCTATTCTCTACATCGTCGGATTGTTCAGAGTCCGAGTCGAAGGATTTAGCGACAATGGCGTTCTTCTTTCTTCTAAGAGCAGCTGGGCATTCGCTCTTAAAGTGTCCAAATCATCTGCACTCATAGAATTCCTTGGAATAGTTCTTCTCGGGAGGGTCATCCTTCCATTCAATGTTCTGAGGTCTTCGGTTGTTCGAGTTTCCTGGATCATGTATGTTTCTCCTCTGGTCTCCACGGTCTCTGTACTACCTTTTGACAAGCTTTTCTAGCTTTCTGACCATTAAAGTAATGTCGTCAGTTTTGTCATCTTCAGATCGATCTTCAGATATAGCTATAGAAGGGACTTCAGCTTTAAGATCAGTATTGTAACTGACTTTCTTTTCTCCTTCTTGCATGTTGATCAGATTCTCGAACATCCTTAATTTGCCCATTAGTTCATCTAGGCTTAGCTTTGACAGGTCATTGGAGTCGGTAATAGAACAGATCTCCATATTGTAAGTCGCAGGTAGATATCTCAGAGTTTTTTTGACTAAAATTTCATCACTCATAGCTTATCCTAGAGCTGCAACTTCATTGGACACATCCATAAGTCGAGCTATAAAGTCTGCCACGGATTCATGATCACTCATCCTTCGTTGTTCAAATTTGGCCGTGAGTATCTGCAATCTGTTCTCTTTGAGTTTAGATGTTCCTTCAAAGTAGGTGCATAGAATTTTCCACGCTTTCTTCTCCGGTGGATCTGATGAGGGCTTCCATGCGAGAGTTCCAATATCCAAAATTTGTGCCTGAGTCGAGCAGCGATGGACGAGTGATGCTTCCTCCTTCTTGCATAGACATGTTTAAATGCTGATCGTTACTCTACCTTGTCGAGCAGCGACTCTAATACCAATTGATATTATGTTGGTGGAACAAAATGTTTTCTCTGGTGCACTATAGAACTATCTTCAGATTGTATTGTAGCGAAATCTATAACTAACGTATACGCAACATAATATTTGTTAACCCACTTTGGCAATCAGCCTACGTGTGGAGTAACTAGCTCAGTAGTGTTCTCTTATTGATTTATAGAACTTGTACATGAGTCTTTTATGTTTATCTTAGCAACCTTTACAATTCTACTCACCTCAGATACTAACTACACACTACTACATATCCTGATAGAGTGGATATTACTGCTCAAGCACTTCACGTCTTCCTCGAACTGATCTCCTTCAGTCGAATAGCTGGTACTTCCAACTAAAGACGACCACGCGCTGACAAGAATGATCTCCTCTAATTCTCTTCAATGATGGAGGTGTATGCTCCGGGATTGATAGCTTGGATATTGACTGTTTAAGCTTTTCGTTATGTGTTTTCTCTTAGTCTAAGCCTTCTATTTATAATGCTTCAAGAGTTCCACAGAATTTCCTAATCTCAAATTTGGAAACTTTTCTAATTTTGTCTTTTTGGAAACTTTTCCAAATCCTTGAGTGGATCAGATTTCTTTCTCATTTTCGACTTCCTAATCTCGGCTTTAGAAATACAGAATTAATCTTCACGCTTTTAGAAATCCAGATAAAATTTTCCTTTTTTGAAATATCTGGAATCTGCTGACTGTCATCTGAAGCTCGAGATGTAGCTTGATCTTCCGATTGTAGCTTTGTCTTCAGGTTCTTCTGCAACTGTGTCTCTACATGAAGGTGATGAACTTGGGCTGATGTAAGTTTCAGCCCAATTCCCATAGTTAGCCCATTTGTATATATCTTTAGTTAGGGTTTTGATGAGAGATAAGAAACACGAAATTCATTCCACCCAAAAAGTTTCATATCTGAGTTCCAAGTTCTTCAAGAAAGTAACGAAGGGAATCTTCGATTTTTGAGGCTGCTGCACTAAGATGTGATCGATGCGAGTTTGAGAAAAAGTGAAGGACTGGTTGAAATCTCCCTGGCGGTGTAAGGATCGGCCGGATTGATGCTGTTCAAGGTTGAACTCTGAGACTGAGTTCAACAGTGTTCAGGGAAGCATTTTAATCTTTATTTGTTATCTGTTTTGTTGTTGATTACACTGGTTGTGTGTACTATTTTTGTGGACTGTAAGGAGTTGAGTTTACAAGGATTTTCTAGTGGATTATCGAGCCTTAGATGCTCAACGTGGATTAAAGGCCCTCGGGTCATATAACCACGGGATAAAAAAAAGTTGTGTAGTGTTCTTTAGTTTCTTGTACTTGTTTGCGCACTTTCTTTATTGTTCAGCAAGTTCTTAGAACTAGGACAGGTTATTTACATAGTTTCTGTTCAGGTTTTAGGACTGGTGCAATTGCTGATTGATTGACATAGTTCTTGAACGGGTTTAACCATTTGCGGTTATAGAAGTAAGGCTTGATAAATTCTCAGGTGTAGACAGGGTTACATTCTTGTGTGTTAGAAACTGCAGGCTGAACTGTGGAGTGTTATCAGCCTTAGGACAGGTTATTTCTGTTGTTTGTACTGAACTTAAGTTCATTGCTGTTTGTTGTAACTAGTAACTAGGCCAGGTTCTTCTATAGACCAGTGCTGATATTCATAGATATATAAATTGTCTAGGCAAGGTTATTCAGGTTACTAGTTTGTAACTTGTGTCTTGAGGTTATCCAAGATTATCAACAGGATATCGGGTGTTGTTTGATCAGTTTAGGTGTGCTAGAGCACAAGTAAATATTTCAGGTTATCTTATACTAGAACTGAGGTTATTTTAAGCTTTATTATATTTTTTCGCAAAGCGTACAAGTTGGATAGATTAGAGAACTTGCATTTCTGAGTTGAGGGATTGATCTTGGGAAAGTATCTAGCGTAGCTAGGAATTTACAACACTAGTATTGATGAATTTGACTGAATCAAAAGAATTATCTTAGCGCACAAAGTTGTCGATGACATGTACATGAAGATTGTTGGGTAAAAGAGTTAAATGCGGCGTGTGGTTCAATTGGATTCTCTGTACTAGATAATATTGTGTCTTGTACGAAAAAGTTATAGTCGTGTAACCCACTATCAAAAAAAGGACTATATTTTAAAATTAAGGTATCATTAACTTAACGCCGTGAAAAAGGAAAAAAAAATTTATTTTTAACAACTCCTAATATGATCAACATGATTTTAACTACCCGTTATGTAAATATTTTTATTTTACCACCTCTAAGCGAACTAAATTTTATATATGACTACTCACGTCCAACTCCGTCACCCGTTAAAAATCATAAAAATTTCAAAACTTAAGATAAAAATTTCAAACTCGTTTAGTTTTAATTCTATTTCAAATTTATGCATTAATAATATCTTCTTTTTAATTTAATTTAATAATTTCAAAATTTATTAAAAATCTGCATAAAATTTTATAATAATAAAAATATAACTACTGTACGCTTGTTTTGATGATTTTTTTGCTGTTTTTACGATTTTGTTCATATAAGTTGAATTTCTCTTAATAATTAATTTTAAAAATGCATAAAGAATACCCAAAAAAAAGACAATGCAAAGCGGAGCCTAAAGAGCTCAAAATGGATGTAAGCAAGATCGTAAGATCTTGAAGAACCACAAGGAAAATGCTTGCTGTGAGTGTATTCGTTTTACTTTCCAAGATTATTTATTTGAGATTCGCTGCATGTTTAGGTAGTATACTTTAGTGTTAATTACTGGAAATCACTCGTAAAATATGAATTTTTCAGTAGTCATCGGTAAAATGTGATATTATTAATTACCATCCATTAGACTATTTTGTTACTAAAACCCACCTGTTAATTTTTTTTTACGAAAAGCCATCCAAATGCAATTTAAAAACACCCCCTCGTCAATAATTTATTTTAAAAATCATTATAAAATACCAAAAACCCCCAAAAAATATGCAAAACTTCAGAGACAAACATTAAAAAGTCATTAATTTAGTTTCAAATTTATTATACAATAATGATTTAAAAATATTTTCTTTTGATTTACATTGATATTTTTTTAAAATTTATCATAAAATTTCATAAAACAATATTTAAAATTCAAAAAAGTAGTGAATAAATAGTATGTGTTTTTCTAAATTTGTTGACAAATTTCTGAATTTTTTAAAGACTTTCTTAGGTTTATTTCTTATTATTTCAAAAATATTGAATTTTCCCTATAAAAATTTACAAAGGTAACAAAAAATGGGAAAAAGAGTCAACAAAATTCAGTTGTTTTTGCAAAAACTAGTCCAATCCAAATTCAAATACCCATCTATTTTATTATATTATTATATAATTATATGCATTATTTTGATAACATTTTAAAATTTTAAATTAAATTTTAAAAATATATATTCAATTTATAATTTTTATTTAAATCGAGATTAAATAAATGAATTTTTAATGTTTGTTTTACCAAAATTGTCTTTGTTTTTGAATTTTTTTTTGTTATGTGTGAAAAATAAATGAAGAAGTGTCATCTGAAAATAGTACTAAAGATACGAATCTTTTTCTTTAATTAACCCAAGGTTGTAATTAAGTCAAAAGATAAAAGTGTGTACTTTGGTGCCTTAGGGTGATTTATATTAAGTCAAAAGATAGAGGTGGTTTATGTTACATAATTAATTATAGAGGCGATTTATACTAATTTTCCATAAAAGTAATTAGATTATTTCGCGCATGGTGACGGAATTTGTACTTCGGAGCTTCTGAGATTAACAAACGTAACTTACGAGTGGTTTATATTAAAGGTAAAACATATACATGATTTATGTTAAATGACCAATCGTAGAGGTTATTATTTACACTAATTTTCCTTATATATATACATATACTTAACTGAAAACTACTAGTATTTATAACATACCAACTTTTTTGTAATAAATGTAGTTTCATATTCGATTTTGAATATTTTAGGAAAATTATTTGTGTTTTATCGATAACAATGTATGAAAAATATAAATATATAATTTTGATAAATGTGCTGCACTTTAACTTTGTGGTTGATGCTCATTAATCACGAAATTCTTGTGTTATATAGAGAGAAAAAATGTGAAGCACGTGACTAAATATCTATATAAAATATGGAAACTTATCGAAAAAGACACGACCATCCCTTCAACCGGTTTAATGAAACGGTGAAGTGTGCGGTTCGCCGTCAACGATGCCGGTAGAAGTTCACTTAGCCTTATCATTTAGAGGAATGACTAGTCGTAACAAGGTTTTCGTTGGTGATCCTAGGGAAGGATCATGCACTACAATAAAATACAATTTTGCGTCCACAACTCAGGTCAAATGGACGCAAATAATGTGTGGACGCAAAATCGTTGAATGCAGATTGACTTTAGCGTCCACGTGGACGCTAATTTAATTCTATTTTATAAAAATAAATTGACGTAAATAAAAATATTGGCATCTACTAAAACAAATTAACGTAAATAAAAATATTAGCGTTAATGTGTATACTAATTTATTTATCTAAACCTATAGAAGAATAGGAAAAAAATGTTTAACCAAGCATGAAATTACAATTTTACCCATCTCTTCACAATTTCATCTCTCTCTTTACCATTAATTACAAATATGTCATTAAAATTAAAGATAATGGGCTCAATCTTGTCCATTAAATAAAATTTTAAAACTCAAAATTGAAAATATTAAAAATAAACAGTTAAAAATTGAAAATAAAAATTAAATAAAATAAAAATTGAAATTACTAAAAATTAACATTAAAAATAAAAAATTAGCATTTTTAGATAAGTCAAATGGAGACACGAAAAAATTTTCCGTCGGGACGACGGGATCGCAGCTAGTTTAAAAAATAAATTTACATAAATAGAAATATTAGCGTCCACGTGGACGTTATTTTTATATTTTTAAAAATATTTACGTAAATAAAATAATTAGCGTCCATGTTGATGCTTCTGTATTTAAAAAAATAATTCAAAATAAAAATAATTTAGTGTCCATGTGGATGCGGACGCATTTAAAAATATAAATAATTTAGCATCCATGTGGACACTAATTTATTTTTATTTTTTTAAAATAAATATTTTTAAATAAAAATAATTTTACAAAAATACAAATAAGTTAGCATCCACGTAGATGCAAATTTATTTGTTTAAAAAACATTATTATTGAGCATCATGGTTTGCAACTTTCTCACACATAGTTTCATCATATATGATGACATTAAACACCAAATTACAATGAAGTTTGAAAAATAAAAATTCTCCGTCTTGAAACATATTGTCATTTTTAAAACTTAGTCACCCAGGGGCAGTGTTATAAAAACCGACCCGTTCATCGACCCGGTGAGGTTAGTGGGTCAATGAGTTGATGGTTCAACCGGCTTGAACCGTAGGTCAACGTTTATTTTATATATATAATAAAAAACTGACAATACATAACTCAATTAGTGTTATCCTGTAACCTGTTGCTTACACTTC
>JAWWMW010108014.1:0-20495 GCA_035048345.1 Echeveria elegans
GCGGCAAATACAAGAAACAGAAGCCGTGTTTTCCTTCTGTGCGGCGCCGGCCCCCCCTCATATTACTTCCTGGCTCCGCCACTGGCTAGGAGTGCATGCCAAAAGCATCTATAATGTATTGCGAAAGCTCAAGACAAACTCATCCGTGGTTAATGATATATTGAAGGTCTTGATCAGCTTGCCATCTGTAAATGCAGTGAGTTCTCTGATTGCTCTACTGGTACCTTCTTTTTCATGTGTTCCAGAAATGCAGGTCGTGCTTATAAACTGCGCATGTCTTTCAGTCAGAGCTATGGTCTTGCGCTGAAATTACAGAGCTCGATTCATGCGTCAACGGGGATGTGCTTTCCTTGCTTTATCAGAAGGGTCGAGTTTACAGCAGTCATTCTGATGGAACAATAAAAGTAGACACCCTCCATTAGCATTTGTTATTACTTGGACCATACTTGCAGTTTATATCTTCAGTACAACTTACAAAGCTTGTATTTGTCACGTAGGTTTGGGATGCTGCAAAGAAGACACTGCGACTACTTCAAGAAATTCGCAAACACACCAAGGCTGTTACATGTCTTTGTGTTGCATCTTCAGGCGACATCTTATACAGTTGCTCATTAGACAAGACGATTCGAGTAACTAATCCTCCTTCCAGAACTTCCTTTTGTCAAATTACACCCACAACCCGCATGCTTGTATAAAATCTATTCATCTTCAGATCTGGGAAATTTCATCAGAAAAACTTCACAACCTTGAAGTCCATGACGTGAAAGAGCCTGTTTACGTAATGACAGCCAACTCTAATGTAGCATGCTTTGCATCTCATGCAACAGGCCTGAATGTAATTTCCCCCTCTTAAAGCTCCCGCATGGAAAGGTTTGCGACTGTGTTAATTTATGCACTTGTTCATGTTCAGGTTTACAGTTGGTCTGGAGTTCCAAGACAAGTGAACATGAGTAGACATGTGAAAAGCCTTGCACTTATAGGTGACAAGGTCTACTGCGGCTGCAACGGATACAGTATACAGGTAAACCAACTCTAGTGCTTTGTGATAAGCGATCGAAAATCTTTGCGAGTTGCATCCACTTGTTGTTACTTGCTGTCTTATAGGAACTAAATGATCTGAAAAGCTTCTTTTTCTGTGGCCCCGTAGGAGGTCGATTTGTTGAGTTTTACTGTCAGTACATTCTACTCAGGAACACGCAAGTTGCTGGGAAAGCAAAACATAAATTCACTCTGCATCCATGAAGGGCATCTGTACGTAGGCGGTACTTCCATTGATGGAATTGCTGGAAAGGTGACTTAGACTATAATGCTATTAACCAAACTCTTTTGGTAGATATATTGAGTATCTGCTTGTTACTAACACGAACGTTTTCTATCAGGTGTTTTCCCTGTCCAACAAAGCGCTCTGCGGGTCATTTACAACTCATGCGGACATCCAACAATTATCCATGAACAACGATTACATTTTCACATCTACAAAATGCGGCGTCATTGAAGTATGGCTAAAGGAAAGAGTGGAACGAGTTGCTTCCATCAAAGTTAGGGGTGGAAATGCGAAGGTTACGTCCATGGCTTCAGACACAAAGGGTGAGATGCTCTATGCCGGATTCTCGGACGGCAAAATCCAGGTCTGCCCAAGTGCACACTATCTACTCCATTATTTTGAATGCCTTCGGCATGGTCCGAGGATTTAAGTAACGCTTTTCATTGCATTGCATTGCTTCAGGTGTGGGCTTTGGACTAGGAGGTGGATCATGAGGCAAGCATCAGAAAGTTGCTATCTTTCATTTACATATTTACCCTCGCACACGAATAACACATTGTTCTTATACACAAACATTATTCATGATATACACACAAATAAAAGCATTATATGCACACAGAGGTATGTGAAGTAAAATAACCACAAATGAAAACCCAAGTCTCGCGACAAAACATTGTAACTAGAGATCACATCCAAATTCACCAAACCGAGTTGAAGTTCAAAAAATCAGAGAGTAAATGCAAAGAGTTCCTGCGGGTTAGAATCATGCCACAATCTTTGCTTTGCTACTGAGCTACTGTTTCTCGGCAACATTCATTATGCTTACTGAGGGTTCCAAGTCAAGTTGATTCACATTCCATTCTCTATCACCGTTACATCTGTTTCTTATTTAGAAAAATCAAAGATTCCGGCCGCTGAATTTTTGTTAATCTTTATTTGTATTGTGTTCTTTAGGAGAAAGGTTCTTTGGAGACCACATATTAATTGAAGGATTAAATAAATATAATGATTGAGATTATGACAAGTGTATGAGAGAGAAATAATAAATGCAATGAATAATATTATTAATTAATATTTTTTCTCTCATATACATGTCATAATCTCAGACATTGCATTTATTAAATCCAACGGCTTGTATGATGTCATTCCATCTTCAGATAATATACTTATCTCAAAACAACATTTCCCTATTCCTTTAGATGCTCTTCTTGATAAATAGTTAATTCCAGGTGGTTGAGCATTATTTTATGATTTTAAGGAGATGCCGCTGATGGGCGTTTACAGTCAGATCTTGAGGGCGCATCTAGAGCTCAATACCTTCATGGAGATTCTCTCTAGCCTGTTTGTTCGAGCATAACCATCAGCAGCGTGTAGGGTTTGTTTTGAGCCCAAAACGTGAAATACATTTGTATGGTTGTTTTTGGGGTTATTATCGAAAATCAATCGAAATACGAATTTTATCGGAACTCACCTGTAAAACTTGATATTACATAAACATATTCATTAGATATTTTCTTACTAAGAATCATACATTAATTTTTTTTATGAACAAATCAATCAAAACAAGTATTTTAAATAAAAATTTCATGGGTGATTTAATATTGTGTCTGGTAATATCGGATTTTATGAATGATTTTCGATAAAATCCGTATTATACGGATGGTTTACGGTAATAAATCTTTTATTTTTATCTCTTTTTAGGTGATGATGTGGTGATGACGTGGTGCTGAGCTAGCGATGGCATGACACTGAGCTGACGACGACATGGAACTGACGTGGCCATGACATGGTACGGACGGGGAGTGGATCAAATAAAAAGAGGTGTTTAAAATAAAAAAAGTATAAAAAGATCATGTCCATTCATTTAATTCATCCTACGTCCCAGATTAAATCACAATATTAAATGGTTTTTAAATTAAAAAGGGGCAAATATGGAAACACAGTATTTTACATTAATCCTTAATAGCTTGTTCGACATTTTTAATGAGTATTCTTCTCATTTTGACTGTAAAAAAATGTTTTAAGAGACAACATCATGCTGATCGAAAAGAGATGAGACATGAAATTCCTGTCCCCTGTTTGATGTACATAATTCATGAATCTGATGTACTTTTTCATGTACAGTTTTTTCTGTCACCTATATAAGTTTTATAATTCTCATGTAAATCAGATCAAAATATCTTAAATACCCTCAAACATCGAATAATCATTTTTATTATAATTAAATGGATATTAATTGGATAATCTCAGCCGTTGATTAGACGATACATTTATGATTATGATCTCTTTATATTTTTATATTATATGATATTTTTTTAGCTGATCTCTACCGGTACGGACGTCATCTGGTGATGCCTCTTTTTTTTGCAATACAAATCATTGGCTTCTTTTTGTTGGAAAATCAATATGGGGTATTTGAGAGACGGACATGATAAGAGTGAAGGAGATGGAGTTGAAGGAAAGCTCAAGCTCCACGTGTTAGAGTCTATGTTGCGTCCGAGTCCGAGTCAAAGCTAGCATCATGAAGTTGAGATTTCCTAAGGATATGACAGTTCCTTTTGACGCAAACCGACCAATGTGTATTCTGAAAAGCACTATGAAGGCAAAAGAGAAGGACGCTAGAGATGAGGCTTACCATTTGCTTGGACGTAAGATTTTTCAAAGACTTCGTACCATAGGAGAATACCTTGAAGATTGGGGTGAATTTGCTCAGATTCCTTTATATGGGGAATGGACTGAGGATATCATTGCGCGGCTCTTTTCGATTGAAGTCAAGCGACATTTATGAAGCAGTATATGCCTTCTTTGTATACATATGATCGCGACCTCGAGATCATAAGTGTCTTCTGTGAGAGTTGGTGCTCGGTGACCAACACACTTCATATCGAAGCGGGAGAATGATCGATTTGCAAGAGATTTGTGGGTTACCAGTAGTGGGTCGTATCTATGATGATGTGATACCAAATTGTAGCGCCATAGTTTCTTTTCTTTTCAAGATGGAGCCAGACGAGCGTTTGATATTTTATTTGCTCCTTATTACAGTCTTCTTGGAGATTTTGACCCGAAGAATTGAGTGTGTGCCTCACCAATGGATAGAGTTAGAGGTGGCAAATGGGTGGATTGGGTGGTTTATGGATGAATTTTAAACTGATTGGATTTTAAATGGTCTTGACAATTTAATCCATTTAGTGTAAATGGATTAAACGGATTGGATTAAATGGTCTAAACCATTTAACCCATTCAATCGATTTAGTTTTTTTTTACCTGAACATATTAATACAATATATGCCCAAAATGGCTCTCACAACATTGTTTCACCGAGTGTCACAAAGACAATTTGAATGCAAAAAAAATGAAAAGAGAACAATGGATTGTAAATGGATTTTTTAATGGACCATTTATGGACTATTTAGTAAAGTGACATTTAAATGGACTGTAAATGGATTGTAAATAGATGGTTAATGGGTTGTAAATGAATTTTTAATGGACTATTTATGGACTATTTATGGACCATTTATAAATGGTCCAATTTGCCACCTCTAATTGTGAAAGAGGAAATAAGATAAATGTAAATGAGTTGAGAATAAAGTAGAAATAAATCCAACAAGCAATTAAAGCAGAAAAGGATTAGAAAGAAATCAGTCTGAATAATCAACTCAGGAACTACGCCAAAAGTTATTGGAAAAGGAGAAATGATGTGATTGTGAGATAAGAAATAAGATAAATGTAAATGAGTGGAGAATAAAGTAAGAGAAAGAGTGTTTTGTGAGAGAGAAAATAAAGAGAACTGACCAAAATAAAAAGAATAAAAGAACACTCAAAATAGAAACAAGTATAACAAAAGAAGACAGAAGAAATACTAAAATAAGTTTGATTAAAATTGAATCATCCATAAACAAATATGAACATTTTGATCCTACGTCATACGCGAATCGAATATGACGATCATTGCTGCCACTTTAATCTATTTTATAAGCTACTTTACATTACATTTTTTTTTTGTACATTTCTAAACTAAACATGACTTTTAGGAGTAGTATACGAAGAAGGTTTACCAAGGACGATTATATTATATATGAGGATGGAAGAACGTAATATCTACCGTTCAATTGAAAATAATTAACAGTTCAGATTAAGATTGATTTTAATTAAGTTAGTATTAAATCAATTGAAAGAAGAGCAGATTAGTAATTTGGGGAAAGTTGGGTGGGTTGGTTGATTGGGAATGCGGACAATCTGAATGCCGACCGGTTGATTGTGGGCCGGCAATCGGTGATGGAGGCGGTTCGGGGCGGCTTAGGGTGGGTCTGGGGTATTTGGAGATATATTGGAGTGGTATGTTTGGTTGATTTCGGAAACATATCCCCTCCCACTAGCCGCAACAAGACAACCAACCTTCATTTTAACGCGAATACCAACCCCGATGCAACCAATATAAACATAGCAGAAACGAAACTACCAGTTTGTGCTCCAAGTGCTTGAACACTCCAGTGGCTCATTTTGTAGTCAAAAAACTTAAATTCAGATATAAGGCAAATGAAGCTCGAGTAAAAGTGACTGACCTAACCAGATGGCTTGAGCCTTGAGCAATGAAGTTCCAAAAGACAAGCCCATCATCCATATGCATCCGAGGTCCCTGAATGTTTTAAAGATCCTAAAAGTATGAATTTCTGACAGAGAACATCGTCATGGAGAGATGCAAACAATTTTATCAGAAAATACTTATCAATCATGAATTATAAGATTTTACGTCTTACCAATACCGTGTTGTTGGTGATAAACAAACATAAGGGCCTCAGTCGCAGCTACTTCTTTCCCTTCAACATAACGACTGTTAACCAAAGGCCTAATGACTCAAATGTAAAAAATTTCAACCAATGCACGCTTTCAACATCAATTCGTCTCGGTGCAACAACAAAAAAAATGAAGATTAGAAAATAAAACATCAATCAGGTTAACTTTACCTTAGTAGCTTTCAACTCAAGAATGCACCAGTAAAACTCCATGAACCTCCAAAGTGGATATCAGCAATACCCTACAGCATCAAATAATAAGCTATGTAGACGGGTCGTAGAGTGTAGATGTAGAGACAAATAACCAACACCGCACCAACAAGCTTAGCACACCGCAGCCCGCAGTACGTCCAATGTACCTATGTTTCGTTTCGATCGTCTACCAAAATACACACGAGGTTAATCGCAAATAGGCCACACAAAATTAAATCATTTCATCCAACATGCTACGTAGTAATAGCTAGCATTTGAAACTCTCCGTTGGCAGATGAAAAAGAAATAGGTACCTACACCTTGCACCAACAACCTTAACAGGGTTGGGTTTAAGAAAATCCAAGTTGCAAGATACGCAAGAATGCAACTTTCCAGTGACCTGAGATAAATAAAACTGTAAAATATAACCGAGTCTGAGTCTCTATAATATGATATACTCATCCAACGTCATCAAATCACTTTCATTATTGTGAACCAGAAAATCAGGTCCCTACACAATCATCCATTCAAAGAGATAGAAGAAGCTGCTTAGCTTACTCGGTATCAATGCCCAGTCGCAAGCTGATCCTTGCACAACACTTGTAGTAGCAATGATATTCAGAACAAAAAATTCATCCAGAAATAACACATAACTAAAAAAAGTCAACGTTAGAGTTTAAGCTGTAAGATCAAACTGACTCTAGTGATTTCTAGGAAATTGCACACTAAGAAAAATCATAGGTGCCAAAACCAACAAAACACTATCAATTCAAACTATTAAATAAATCCCACTCGGAACTGCATAAGCCCAGGAAAACATTTCTCAAACTTACAATCTCAACATCATTATATCACACAAAAAGAAACTACATTTTAACATACAATATACCGGCTTTCGGCAAAACATTCGGAAAAGAAAAAAATTACCTTCTTCACCATACCCCAATTTCCAACTCTAGCGTAGTAAAGCTCGTTCACCAGATTTCATGCTTGCAAGCAAGACCTATGCCCAATCCTGTCATTTCTTTCTTCTCTACTGTCAGCTAAAAGAAATGGGAAAGATCATCATCAATGCTGTTTGTTGAAAGCAGCTTATTAACCGGAAAGGAGCAACTTACATGTACCGCACTTGAATGGAAAATTTACCTTATCGAGGATCAGCTCGACGGGTTGTTTCTCATTCCAAGTATCCTCGAAAAAACACACAATCAAACTGTACAAAAAGCATCATAAAGACACGAAGAAATTGAAAACTCATATGCATCAATGATACTCATCACTCACACAAAAAGAACAGAAAAAATCAACTCCAACTGTGTTGCGACTTACAAAAGCAAGTTGAGAACTTCGACCACACTTAGTCCCTGGCCTTCCTTTATAATTTGCTTCTGGATTTTCTTATAAAGGACAATTGATCCAAAGTAACTTTCGGAGGGTCATTCCCATCCTGGGGAGGTTCACAATGCACAAATGCCGCACTCTCGGTCACAATTTCATTTTCAACATCTTCTTCTATAAACAAGATCTTAAATTCAACATCAACTTCTAACCAATTTACTATTCAAAAATTCCCATTTAAACTAAAAAGTTATCGTCTTTAACATCATATAAACACAACTACAGTCACCCGACGCCTTAAGCTCAATTTCCAATTCACACGCATGATAAAAAAATCCAAACAAATTTGTAACAATTACCAGGTAACTGGCTTTGCTGCAAGTCAACCATCGATCTCAAGCTCCTTCCTTTCCTCCAGAAAAAAGAAAAGAAAAACAACAACGCACAAAACGAATGAATCTCCAATACAAAATAGCGAAATGGAACAATTACACAAAAGCATGATCTCACAGTAGCAATTCAAGAACTAATCACTGAAACCGTGAACTGAAAATTTGAGAAATTGAATAGATTCTTAACGACTTACACGAGTGATTTTGAACCCTAATTCCGGTATCAAGAAGAGCCAATGTTTCCAAATTTTATAGACAAATAAAACATAAACCAGTGCAATAAGCCCTAATTCCACAATACGTACCCCAAATATATCAATTAAGACAACCAAGCCTTACTCTGGTACAGACGAGTAATGGAACAAGCCCTAATTAGGATTACGACTCTGGTATGTATAAAGAATACAACTTCTTCGAAAAATGCAGGCGATCCCAGCCCTTACCAATCCTCAAAGCATAACATCGATAGCAGATTTTAAATTTAGTTACCAGTAGAAGATATCAATAAGCAAAAGGTGAAAATGTACTCACACTAATGAAAGCCTTGAAAATTTCCCCACCAGACGTGTTGATGTTCAGTCTATACTCAACCTCTCCAAACTGTACACCAATACATGCATCAAAATACAAACACGAACAACTAGAAATGAGATCAGTATCAAAAACAAACCTTGTAAATTGATGATACACCAGTAAAAAATTGAAGCTGCTAAATGGTTCCATTCATACCTGCTTTACTGATCGTCAAAGGCGTGAACAAAGCCCATAAGTAGATCCGGTATCAACGCCCAGCAGCATCAAAGTAATTCAAGAATAACAAATGCCAGACAAACTAATAACAGTGTTTAGAAAACCCAATAATAAGTTATAAAAAAGTAATAATGACTCACATACAGGTCAAGCATCCATACGGACGTACGCAAGCTGATCCTTGCACAACACTTGTAGCAGCAAAGATCTTCTGAACAAAAAAACTCATCTAAAAATATAACAACCCAAAAAAGAGTTTAAGTTGTAAGCTCAAACTGATTCCAGTGGTTTTTAAGAAATTACACACTAAGAAAACCATCCTATCAAGTCAAACTATTAGGTAAATCCCACTCAGAATGGCACAAGCCCAGGACTACATTAATGGTTTCTCAAACTTACGCATCTCAGCATCATTATATCACATAAACAGAAACTACATTTCAGCATTAATGGTTTAAGTAAAATATTAAAAAAGGGTGATGAAATAGGGAAACCAGTGCATCAAGTTCTGCAAAAGGCTTGAACACAAGAAAAGTTGATAGAATCAGAAAATTTCACTGCCTTTGGTGGGAAGGTTATGGAAATAATGGAAGTTTACCAACATGTATTGGTGAAATGAATTTGAGGTCAGGGTCGGAAGATATCAATGCTGTCAACATTGAAGCAGTTTATAACTCGAGTGTCTCTACCGTTGCGAGTAAGAAGTCATCAAGGAAATTCCTACCTTCGACAAGGTACCGTAAGACCTGAAGTTAGACTTGCTTTCAGTTTGAGGCATTTAGTTAGACTTACCAGACCTTAGGATCAGAAATTGTGCTTTGATCTATCAGGTGTGTACGGTGACCAAGAAGAAGCTCGAGCCCAAAGCTCTCAAAGGGAACTTGTTCCACATACAGCCGTAAGTGCTCCCATATACCCGTATCACAATGCAACCTATGGGGATCATGTGGTTCCTCCATATGATTCAGAGACCTTGTAAGCCGAACGGGCTCAGTAGTGGCTTCCTTATATCATCAATATGTCATCCTGCAGGAATGATGAGAAGAGTCTGCTAACAAAATTGTTTTTTTTGTGTGTGTGTGTGTGGCTGCGCAATCTGAGCATGTGGTTGATATGGTATTGCATATTAGGTACCAAGCAAGAGTAATCCCTTTACCTTAATGCTAAGCAGTGTCCTGACACCATGAGAAGAAGATAGATCAGAGCCAAAGCCGAGCTGGAGAAAAATTCATCAAGAATAAGAAGGTAAGAGAATCACTTTCCTTAAACACCAGCATGCTATGATGAGGGCAAAATGCTGAGGATGACGGTTCTTAAACACCAAAAAGCTCAACAATGAGACTGGTAAGTCCACGTCAAGTGGTGATCATGTCACCCAAGAATACAATATGACCATCACATATCCTGCATGATATCAATCTCAGTCAGGGGACAGCCAAGGATACTCAGAACGTGAAAATAACCGTCCGAAAGTCTCATGTATATAAGTTTTGGGGAACGGTCATGGCATTGTTCAATTCTGTCAGTTGACTATATGTTCATGCCATAGTATCTGCAACAATTATTACTTACTAGGCATACATTGCATGAATAATTAATCAAGTATCCATTGCTGCATGAATTAAACACAAACTTACCGGTTCAACACACTGGTGGATCACCCAGTCACACATTTTCTCCGACTTCCTTTTACAATCTACAACATTCCACCATAATAAATTAGCAAGTCAGTGAAAATGTGACAAGGTTGTATCATTTGACGAACAAAAACAGGTACCAGAAATACAAATCAACTCAATCAACCGAAACTTCACATCCCGATCTGACCGCACAAGAATATACCAACCTGATCGGAATCACATGATACAATCAAAACCATGGACATTCAAACCAAAACAGTTATTTTACCACTGAAGCTCAGAATCAAGAGAAATTAGTCACAACCAGTAATATGTATGGTTGATGCATCGTACATCTGGTCATTTAGTAAACTAGCTTTAAAGCATGCGTACCTGTAACTGTTGTTAAATTCTACATTCTTCCAGTCTGAGCTCCAATAATTTCAGTCTTCCTTTTCTGCACTACAACAGCTGTTGTAAAATGGCCGCTGCTACCTAAACGCTCCATTTAAGAAAAATAAACTCAATAAGCCAACACATGTTTTTGCACTAGAATTTTTTTATCAGTTCTACTAAGTACATCAAGAAATAGCTCCACTAGTTCTTGACATCTTCAAAAGCTGGCCACAATTCATGACTTGTAAAGAAATACTGAGCCAGCAAAAACAATAGCATGGGAAGTTACGAAAAAGCAAATGCTAATCATAGTACTGACCTGTTATAGCTAGAAAATTGGTGTCAAAACCATGTGGTCATTTAACTAAAGCACGTGCTGCGTAGAACTGGGCGCAGCTCACTGGCCACCTTCACAGTCTCAGCCAGCTAAAATTCACCTGTGAACAAAAGATAGTATACTGAGGGAATGGCTTCAAACTATTTGAGTAAGCCTGGATGTTGATGGGACCAGCGGTGTGACTTGCCACTTGCCGCAACAAGACAATCAACCTTCATTTTAACATGAATACCAACCCCGATGCGACCAATATAAATATAACAGAAACGAAACTGCAAGTTTGTGCTCCAAGTGCTTGAACACTCCAGTGGCTCACTTTGTAGTTAAAAAACATAACCCAAGTATTAGACACACGTAATGATCAAGACTGACGTGGAAGATAAACTAATATGAGGCAAATTAAGCTTGAGTAAAAGTGATTGAACCTTACCAGATGCCTTGAGCAATGAAGTTCCAAAAGACATGCCCAGCATCCATATGCATCCGAGGTCCCTGAGTGTTTTAAAGATCCTAAACGTTTGAATTTCTGACACAGAACATCGTCATGGAGAGATACAAACAATTTTATCAGAAAATACTCATCAATCATGAATTATAATCTTTTACGTCTTACCAATACCATGTTGTCAGTGATAATCGAACATAAGGGCCTCAGTTGCAGCTACTTCTTTTCCTTCAACATAATGACTTCTTATCAAAGGCTTAAGGACTCGAATGTCAAAAATTTCAACAAATGAACGCTTTCAAAATCAATTCGTCTCAGAGAAACAACAAAAAAATGAAGGATGGAAATAAAATATCAATCAGATGAACGTTTCCCTAGTAGCTTTCAACTCAAGAATGCACCAGTGAAACTCCATGAACCTCCAAAATGGATATCAGTAAAATCCTACAGCATGAATAATAAGCTATGTAGACAGGTCGTCAAGTGTAGATGTAGAGACAAATAACCAATGCTGCACCAACAAGCTTAGCAAACCCCAATATGTTCAATGTACCTATGTTTCGTTTCGATCGTCTACAAAAATGCACACGAGGTTATTGGCAAATAGGCCACACAAAATCAAATCATTTCACCCAACATGCTACGTAATAGTAGCTAGCATTTGAAACTCTCTGTTGGCAGATGAAAAAGAAATAGGTACCTACACCTTTACAGGGTTGTGTTTCCAGAAAAACAGGGTGTGCAAGGCATGTAAAGAAGCAATGTCTTAATTACCTTTCAAACTTGAATCCATGCAAGTTAGTGCTGCAAGCAGTAAAGTAACCTGCGCCAATTGGAGTTGTAAACCATAACCGAGGCTCTCTAAAATATACATCAACTGAGGTCATCTAAGCAACTGAATTATAAACATGCAAATAGGGTTTGTACACAATCATCCACACAACTATGAAGGAAGAAGCATGAGGTCACTTGAGTAAAGATAATGCAGCATAGAATACCACTACTATACATTTCGATGGTAATATCTAATGCATATACCTTTTATAAGTTGTTACAGACTTCAAATTAAATGTCACAACAACACCAAAACAGATGAGTCATATACACCAGCACAATCTTCCTATAATTCGTATCAAAGTAATAAAGCTTAGGGACCATACCGACAATAAGTAACCATTTAGACCACCTGCTCTCAACAGAGGGATGCACCGATGAAACTCCGTAAGCATCCGATATGGATGTGAGCAGCAACCTGAATATAATGAACAAAGTGAATAATAAGTCATTTATGTAAATGGTAGACATGTCGTCAAGCATAGTTGGCACACCTTGCACCAACAACCTTAGCAGGGTTGTGTTTAAGAAAATCCAAGTTGCAAGACACGCAAGAATGCAACTTTCCAGGGACCTGCGACAAATAAAATTGTAAAACATAACTGAGTATGTAATATGATAAATGTCATCCAACGTCATCAAATCAGTTTCATTATTGTGAACCGGCAAATCAGGTCCTTACACAATCATCCATGCAAATAGATAGAAGAAGCTGTTTATCTTACTCGGTATCAACGCCCAGCCGCAAGCTGATCCTTGCACAACATTGTAGCAGCAATGATCTTCTGAACAAAAAATTCATCCAAAAATAACATGACTAAAAAGTCAACGTTAGAGTTTAAGTTGTAAGACCAAACTGATTCTAGTGGTTTCTAGGAAATTACACACGGAGAAAAATCAGAGATGCCACAACCAACAAAGCCCTATCAAATCAAACTATTAAGTAAATCCCACTCGGAATTGCAAAAGCCCAGAAAAATATTTCTCAAACTTACACATCTCAACATCATTATATCACAGAAACAAAAACTACATTTCAACATGTGATGGTTTAAGTAAATATAAAAAAAGGGTGACGAAGTATATCTGCTTTGGGCGGAACATTCGAAAAAGCAAAATTACCTTCTTCATCGTACCCACAATTCCCAACTCTCGTGTAGTAGAGTTCGTTCACCAGATTTCATGCTTGCAAGACCTATGCCCAATCTTGTCATTTTTTCTTCTCTATTGCCGCAAAAAGAGACAGGAAAGATCATCATCAACACTTTCTGTTGAAAGCGGCTTATTAGCCGGCAAGGAGCAACTTACATATACTGCACTTGAATGGGAAATTTTACCTTTTCGAGGATCAGTTCGACGGATTGTTTCTCATTCCAAGTATCCTCAATTTTTTGTTGTATGTTCTCGGTTGATGCCCTGTAATGCACTATACGCAGAAGAAAATTTCCAATCAACACAAGCACACAATCAAACTGTACAAAAAACATCATAAAAACACGGAAAAATTGAAAACTCATATGCATCAATGCAACGCATTACTCACACAAAAAGAATAGAAAATTCAACTCCAACTTTGTTGCAACTCACAAAAGCAAGTTGAGTACTTGGACCACACTTTGTCTCTGGCCTTCCTTTATAATTTGCTTCTGGACTTTCTCATAAAGGAAATTTTATCCAAACTAACTTTCGGAGGTCCATTCCCATCTTAGGGAGGTTCCCCATGCACAAATGCCGCA
The DNA here is from genome assembly GCA_035048345.1 of Echeveria elegans. Taxonomy (NCBI): domain Eukaryota; kingdom Viridiplantae; phylum Streptophyta; class Magnoliopsida; order Saxifragales; family Crassulaceae; genus Echeveria; species Echeveria elegans. Next base: position 14,097 of record JAWWMW010108014.1, read on the forward strand.
CTTTCTGTCACAATTTCATTTTCTACATCTTCAGCTATAAACAATATGTTAAATTCAACATCAACTTCCCCATGGACTTCTCCTTTAAACTGAAAAGTTATCGTCTGTAACATCATATAAACACAACTACAGTCACCCAACGCCTTAAACTCAATTTCCAATTCACAAGCATGATAAAAAAATGTAAACATATTTGTGACTATTACCAGGTAACTGGCTTTGCTGCAAGTCCACGTCAGCTATTTCAAGCTCCTTCATTTCCTCCAGAAAAAAAGAAAAACAACAACGTACAAAGCGAATGCATCTCCATTACAAAATAGGGAAATGGTACAATTACAGAAAAGCATGATCTCACAGTAGCAATTCAAGAACTAATCACTGAAACTGTGAGAAATTGAACAGATTCTTAACGACTTACAGGAGTAATTTTGAACCCTAATTCTGGTATCAAGAAGAATCGATGTTTCCAAATTTTCATAGACACGAATAAAACATAAACTCAGTGCAATAAGCCCTAATTCCAGAATACAAACCCCAAATATATCAATTAAGAGTTAAGACAGCCAAGCCTTACTCTTGTACAGACGAGACAGTGGAACAAGCCGTAATTATAGGGTTACGACTCATGGTATAAAGAATCCCAGCCATTGCCAATCCTCAAAGCATAACTTCGGTAACAGATTTTAAATTCAGATACCATTAGAAGATATCAGTAAGCAAAAGGTGAAAATGTACCCACACTAATGAAAGACGTGAAAATTTACTCACCAGACGTGCTGATGTTCAGCCCTTACTCAACCTCTCCAAAATGTTCACCAATACATGCATCAAAATTCAAACGCGAACAACCAGAAATGAGATCAGTATCAAAAAATAAAACCTTGTAAATTGATGATACACCAGTACAAATTGAAGCTGCTAAAGGGTTCCATTCTAACCTGCTTTACTGATCGCCAATGGCGTGAACAAAGCTCATAAGTAGATCCGGTATCAACGCCCTGCAGCATCAAAGTATTTCAAGAATAAAAAATGCCAGATAAACAAATAACGGTGTTTAGAAAACCCAATAATAAAGTAATATAAAAAGCAATAATAATAACATAATGATCACACATACAGGTCAAGCGTCCATATAGACGTATACAAGCTGATCCTTGCACAACACTTGTAGCAGCAAAGATCTTCTGAACAAAAAACTCATCCAAAAATAACACAACCAAAAAAGTCAACGTTAGACTTGAAGTTGTAAGATCAAACTGATTCCACTTTCCAGTGGTTTATAGGAAATAACACACGGAGAAAACTCATCCTATCAAGTCAAATTATTAGGTAAATCCCACTCGGAATTGCATAACCCCAGGAAAACATTTCTCAAACTTACACATCTCAGCATCGTTATATCACATAAACAAAAACTACATTTCAGCATATAATGGTTTAAGTAAAATATTAAAAAAAGGGTGACGAAGTACGGAAACTAGTGCATCAAACTAGTGGATCAGAAAATTTCAGTCTCTGGTGAATGGAAAATCTTATCAACTCCGTGGACTACGATTTGTCATGATATATGTGAGTGAACTGAAAAGTGAGACAATTGTAAGGCGAGAACAGGTTTTAAAAATGAGATTCTTTTTCCAAAATGACGGGACAACTCAGTGCCACTGCATAATTGAAAAAAGCATAATGAGAATGGGTTTTGCAGAAGATTGAAAACCCTTTCCATTAGGTAGAATCACGTGTACCCCCGTGCCACACCTAACGAAAATTCTACATCATGTTCTCACATTAAAATCCAGATTCCCATCATACACTTGAACTGCACATTCCAATCACAACACAATACAATGCACGCACAACCCGTAACCCATGAAGTTATAAGAAGTCAATCACCAAGAGAATGAATTCAGGAAAAAAATATCCTCACTTCAGTAAAACAGACTATTTATTATAGGTTGTGCTCTCTTAAAAAGGACTACATATTTATCACTACACCCTGCTCTCTTATGACATGAATTACACTTAATAATACAAAGACAATCACAAACAGAGAAAGATCAACATGCAAAGGAGTACTACCCAAACTGTGCTACCCAGTTTGTAATCTGATAGCAATAGATTTTGTAAAATAAACTCAGAGACTTAAAGATATCAAAAAGAGAGAAAAAAAACTAAAATCAAACACATAAACATTACCTAGAATCATGAATATAAATACGAAGTGTAGACCAGGTAAAAAAGAGAGAGAAAAAACTAAAATCAAGCAAAAGATTATTAAAACCAATGATAAGCTGTACCTCTTCAGCTAGTATCCAGCAACAATAGCATCCATGTCACATTTTCTGGTTGTCTAGCCACCTCTAGCAAGAGCAGAAATTTGAAGTGTTATTAACATACTATATGGATCCATGATCAGAAACTTCAAGCTATGTTGAATAAAACCTTAATAGCGAACAATTAATAAGTAAAGCCTTAAACTTTGTAAGTATTGAAATACAACTGTGAACAGGAGTGGGGCAAGTCGGGGATGTGGGCGAAAATACACACGGAGACTAGATGCACATTGAAAAACACATATATTTCGATCATCAAGTTTCGTGTGAATCATGTTGCAAAGTGCAGACTCAAACATATCATGGAATAATCAATCAAAAATAGAACTTACTTCTTTTATTAAGGAAAATCAAATGCCTAAATGCAGGGTTGACATGCTTCAAGTAAAACCCCCTGCACACAAAAACAGATATTCAGTTAAAGATATTTGATGTGTATGCAATCTCTGTTAAAATATAATATATTACCTCATCGAAAGTCCTCATCCAATCCTTGAAAGAAACAGTGTGGCACAGTTAAATCATAGTTTTCAAAATCAGAAACCAGTAGAGGATATCACAGTTAGCGACAACATAAGGCAGCCACACTAACAAAAGCCAAGAAAGCCTACTTACCAGCCGTACCGATGTTCCATCCAAATACATGTATAAAAAAGAACAATCAGAAATCAGATCAGTAACAACAAAAAAAGTAAAACGTGGAAAAATGTAGTACATATGTAAAAAAAAAACTGAAAATTATGAATAAAAATGACAACAAATAACGCAACCAACTAAAAAAACAGTATGTCAAAAACTGAATCCTAGAAATAACAATCCAGGATACAACAAAAACAACTAGTTGAACCAAAAAGAAACAGCATTCCAAATCTCCGCAAACAAACCCTGATTCTGGTATCAAGAAGATCTAATTTTCACAGACAAAAACAAAACATAAACTCAGCGCAAAGCAATAATTCTAGAATCAAAAAGAACCATTGCAGCAATAAGCCCTAATTCCAGAATACGAACCCCAAATATACCAACCAACACAACAACAACAAATAACGGAATCAAGAGGAAGCAACATTCCAAATCTTTGAAAATAAACCCTAATTCTTAAACCAAGAAGAACCGATATATCCAAATTTTCACAGACAAAAACAAAACATAATCGCAATATAAAGCCCAACGCAGAATCAATGATTCCTAAATACGAACCCCAAATACACCAATTAAGACAAGAATACACAACATACCTTACTCTGTTACCAACGAGCTCCGTCGATCGTCGGACAAGAGAACAAACCCTAATTTGTTACGACTCGTCTCTTTGAGGAAGTGAAGATGTGAATAAGGGTCTGAGATGTATGTATATATATATACAGTGCTGCGTGTAAATTACGCAAACTACAACGGCTAGTTTAGAAAATATAAAAATGCTGCGTGTAACTTACGCAAACTACAACGGCTAGTTTAGAAAATATAAAGATGGGGCGTGTAACTTACGCAAACTACAACGGCTAGTTTAGAAAATATAAAGATGCTGCGTGTAACTTACGCAAACTACAACCGCTAGTTTAGAAAACTTTCGAATAAAGCATGAATGGAGGGCTGATTTAAACTAAAATAGTTAATAAATTATACTTTTAGCAGCTGTTGTTGGGCTCTGCTGATGTGGCCCAACTTTAGTAGCTTAAAGCTTCCTCTGTCTTGATTTGTCGAAACGCAGAAAACCCACGTCGTTTTTGACTCCGCAACGACGACGACCGCGAACTGTGGAATCGGCGCTCCGCGTGGCTAAACGGAGTGCGTTGACGATGAGAGAATCAGCTAAGGAACGCGGTCAGATCAACGATAGTGCGGCATCCGGATATTTAAATTGGCGTTTGATAGCTATGCCGTTTTTGGAGAAAGCTCAAGCCGCGTTTGAGAAATCCCAAGAAGAAGCTTCGTCGGCTGGATTTGATTGTTGACATTTGAAGACTGTTTTGGATTTCGGTATGAAATCATTGAGTTGAAATTTGAAGACTGTTTGTGAATTGTTTTGTTGTTGTTGATTTTTTTTTTCTTTTTTAATTTGTGGGTCTTCTAGGGTTTAGTCATATGAGATGTCTAATGGCCAATTTCGAGGAGAAATTCCTCTCAGAGTTGTTTCAAGAGAACTTCTGAGGAATACCTTTATCTGGATATGAATTTGTCTTCTGAAGTTTTGCAATGGGGCGCAATTGCTCAGGGATTTCTGATGAGAAATTTCTCCTGGAGCAAGCGATGGATAGATGTTTGATGTTCTCTTTCCTTTCATCGTATATCATTATAGTTAGCTACTTTTGCTGATCTTTCCGCCTCATCAAGTAGATGTTCTTTGATCAGCCTTCTTTCCCCAGCAAGACTGTTTCCAAATACAAAATGAAATGTGGTAAAGTTTCTCGTAGCTAATAATGTTTCCGAATTCCGCCTTTTGTATCTTTACTTTTACTGCATCAGTTCCATTACCGCCATCTGCTGCAATACCACGGAACTCATTTCGAAATCTTCGACACATTGTTGAGGTTGCCTTCTTCGAATTCCTTTCACTGTAATGTGCAGATGTTCGATTCTCGCTAACATATTTTCTTGTAGATGAAGTAACTTATAATTCTTGTCTTGTTTTATAGATTGATAAAAAGGCAACCAGTTGGTCTATACTTGACGCACAAGGGACTTGTTTCCCAAGGAATATGAGAAGAAAATTCTGTCTGCGCATCAAGTGAGTGATTCTGGGTCGTCATTCTTGAATTTACCTTATACTTGAATAGGATTATCTGGTCTGGTTCCGTAAAGTCCCGCTTGTTCCAAGACAGAAACTTCGAGCATCCACAATATTGGTGAAGAGCAACGCATATGATAAGAGTTCTGTTGAAGTTGAAACAAAGTCTTAACTGTCTGAGCAGGAACTGGTAGAAGGTGCGTCGTCAAGCTTTACAAGCACACCTACATCAAATGTGTTTACTCTGTAATATCAGAATATGACTTCTCTAAGATGTGAATATCAGTATGGTTTTAAGGGTAGTGACCTTGTAGTGTAAATGGCAGAGAAGAAATGTAATTCTCGACTTCGTCCTTCAGTTCTTTTATCTTCAACTTCTCCATCTCCCCTGAATTGAGTACTTTGTCTAAATTATCTAATCGGACTCTCATTAGATTCAGCTCCTTCTTCGGTACACAAACTCAGCTCAACATGCCTGCAAAAACTCAAGTCATATGGTTACAAATCAAATGAATTTGTGTACGTGGGGCTTTCAGTTACTGGAAATCGTCGTAGTAGTAATGATCAAAACATACTTTGATATTCTCTTTGATTTCTTCGTACGATACGTAGGTGTTCCCGAAGGAAAAGACACGAAAGGTCCGCATTTAGTTATTTTGTCTGCTCAGTTTGTGTCATGACGACTTCTGCAGGGTACAGTCCGCTCATGAGTGTTTTCATAACCGACCTTTGCCTGCCCCGACATGGAAGAATGAAAAGGATGATGATCGGTAGAGTAAACTATATGATGATGCATATCTCCTATCCAACGTTCTTTACCTGGCTAGGCTTGATAACAAACTGCAGAAGATTCGAACCTGATCAAAAACTGTGATCCTTCATTCAACTATGGGGTATGTGCCTTCTTCAGCCTGCCGGGAAAGTTATACGAACCGTGGCTTCAGTTTCATCTTGGGTTTTCACAGGGGAGATTGAGCTAGTATCGATTTACTGCTGGCTCTCAAGGGCTACCTGACTACTTGCATCTCAATATCATCCGTTCTGCGATAATTGTAAGACCCGTCTACATGAAACCAAGTATTGCACCTTTTTATACCAATTTCTGCAATCAGATCGGTCTGACTGATTTTGATGTGTGAAATACCGAAATATGTATAGATGACTAACCTATGTTTGCTAAATGACTGTTTACCGTATTTCTGTATCTTGAGTTGTAGGATGATGGAGATGAAAGTAGATAATGGAGATCGACCGACGGGAACATAGTCACTGCCTTTGGTGGGAAGGTTATGAGAACAATGGAAGTTTACCAACATGTATTGGTGAAATGAATTTGAGGTC
>JAWWMW010108044.1:0-10452 GCA_035048345.1 Echeveria elegans
ATCGGATTATCACCTATCTATGACTGACAAGAACGGCCGAAATTGTGCTCGTGCTCTTCGTCGAACAAAGTGTTTGTACTTGGCATATTTTGACTTAGAATTGAAGATGGACGTCGCTTCTATTTATATGCACTCGGTTGCTTGCTTATCTCTCAAGCAAAAAGATTTACTTGACATAACTAACTTTTAAAATATTTCATCTTCAAAAATAATTGCTAGACCATATATTTAGCAATATTCATAATCTTCATAAATATCTGATTATATTTATTTGGATGGATATTTAATCAGATATTCTTCATCGCCTCATTTAAGATGATCTTTATCAAGTTGCCAAAAGATAAAGATACATATACTCCAGTTGGCGGTGACGTGGCAGTTACTGAGGAGAAGCCTGCTTGACTTAGCCTTGTCTCAGGCGCTGGGTTGTCTCACCCGCTGCGTCAAACATACATTCATCTTCTGAGCAAAAACATTGCCACACATAAGCACCGAACTTCGTGGTGCTTTCAAATTCTCATCTAAAGGAGCACAAATAGGACTTTGGAATTTTCAAGTCAAGCTGACAAACACAACATCGGTAATACAGTTGTATAGATTACAACGGATACAATCGGCGACTGAAGGTGAACAATGTATTCAAAAGAATACAGAATGATATTTAGGAGAAAAATAGCCACCAAATTATATGGACCGTTCAGTTCAATTGTAATTTAATTTTTGATTCTCTGCTTCAAATAAGTTACTACTCCCTTACTATAGTATAACTGAAGGAGGACCGGCGGCCGGTGGGCTATACAATGGATTAGTGGTGATCAGAGTTCATTCTTGCATATTTGAATAAAATGGTATTTCTCTTCTTGTTGGTGTTGTTGCACACAAGAGTCTTGGTCTCTTCAATGCTTGTGTATGTAGTACATAGAGTTGGTGTTTCCAACCTAGACGAGTTTCATTGTTCGACAAACTACTGAGATATATAGTGGTGGGAAACAATCCGCAATGAATCAGTACCCACAACTTTTTATTTATAAATGTATATCAATGGGTATAATTGAAATAAGAGTTAATTAACGGAAATAACCAGTAAGTTTGGTTGTTTCCTCCGAATCACAGTAAGTTCAAAATAATTTCAGGAACCACTATAACATTTCAGCTTTTAAAGAAACAATTAAATTCATTTTTCGTCCAAAATGATGTTAAATCGCGTGTGCATGCAGCTCACGCGGTAGATATTTATTTTATAAACATCATGTTTGATATTCTTTTCCCTTAACCAAATTAATTAGTTAAAGTATTTTGAGGAAGCACCGAAGTTTAAAATATTTCTTAAAAACCACCAAAAGTTTCAAGAAATTATCATAAATCACCTGAATTTTTTCAAAAATTTTCATAGTTTTTCTCTATTGTCCTGCATTGAAACCCTAAATTTTAAAACTTGAAGCACTTGCGAGTTTGCATTGGAAGGTGAAGCTTGAGGGGTTTACGGTGGAACGGATTCACAATAGAATGGTGATTTTGAGGTGGTTTGATGATGAAAGAGTGAGTGTGAAGTGACTTGCCTCTCAGTTTCATAATCATATATGAGGCTCTCAATTGATTTACAACGTTAAATAGCAATATTTCAAGTTGAAAGAGTGAATGCGTGGAGGTTATTGAAAAGTTGATAGTAGTGTGATAACACACGCTTAATGAAAAATGCATTTGGTGGTTCATGGAAACTTTGGACTAACGAGGAGGTGTTTTCTTAAAGAACTTTGAACCTAAAGTGGTTTAGGGAAAATGACAAACTTACCGGTGGTTTTCGGTAATTAATTCTAGATTAATATTAAAAACACATTTGGTAGCACGTGTTGCAAGGACAAAGGTAATTTGATGGTTTCTAGAAAAAATTGAAACGTTATGATCGTTCCTGGAATTACTTTAAACTTATCGTGGTTTGGGGAAACAACCAAACTTTTCAAGTAATTAACCCTTAATAAAATTACTACCATTTGTTTGACAAAGATTATAATGACAATACCGCTCTTGGATTTACAAAATATTTTATCATGGCCATGTATTGTAATACCTACAATGTACTCAATTGTTTGATTGATTAAATTTAGATTTATTTTAAATTCTAACATTGTATAATAATATACGATTAGGTACCATCCCTCTCACCCATAAATGAAAAGTAAAATTATTCTGGTAATCGTCCACTAAATCATAAATGTGATCGATTATATTTAACCAAAGTGCCTATTAAACTATTAAAGTGCCAAATGTATTACTCAAACAATCTCGCTTCATTAACTATGCTAACACAGGATACTACGATCTTTTTAATCCTTGTGTGGCATACTGATGCGTTACTGATTCAGCGTCAGCTAGTCACGCGAATGGCTTGAAGAGGGGAAATTAATCTCACTCGTCTGTCTTGCATTCATCCGTGACCAGCAGCTTCCATATAAAAGGGAAGCTTCAGAGAGAAAGAGGAGATCTTCATCTTTCATCTTCGACATCTATGATTTCAGCAGCGCTTCATCCCAAATCCGAGCTATGTGTAATTCTGTTGAGGAAATTCTCCCGTGCGTTGTAATAGTGATAGATCAGAGTGTAAAGGTCAAGTTTCTTTGTTGTTTACTTATCGTTTTCTCTCAAGTGATGACTGCTCATGTGTTGAGCTTGGCTAGGTAGAGTAGCTGAGGGTTTTTTTTATCTCAGAGAGTAGAGAACTTGTATCAGTATCATCTAGAATAGTGCAGTTGCTTAAAGAGCAAGAATAATGCAGTTTGGGGCTGGTGGAGCTCAATGTGGATTACGACGATAAATTTCTAATGAGATATTGAGGAACCACATTAAACGGTGTGTCGTTTCTCTTTTTCTGTACTTTCATTCACATTCTTGTGTTCTAATAGTTTAGGTGTGCGATAGGTGTGAAATTAGTGTGTCATATGATAATCTAAGGTTCATAGATCAGGTAAATATTTATTAGTTTCGTCTAGGGAATAGATAACAGTGGTATCAGAGTCAGAAATCAATTAATCTGGTGAAGTTTTGGTCAGATTCTGTTCAAATGGACTGAATTTGGTCATGTCTTGAAGATAGCAGTTACTGATTGTGTTTCAGGAACTAGTTCCGCTTAGTGATCCTTGAGTCAAGCGCTACCATACCACATTTAAATCTAAAATATATTGAATACTTGATTCTCTAAAAACTCTAGATACACTCACTACTTGTGTTAGAAATAAGGAAGAACTAGAAACTACACAAATAGAAAAAACAACAGAGCCCCAATTAGATCATAGTGAAGCAGATAGTCCTCAGAATTATCAAGGGAAACTAATACATTACAGGAAAATGTCTAGGTTTTGCCAATTTTATTAGAGGACATTTGAGTGCGAACATCTAAAAATGGTAGCTTCTTTACTGACATTGAACTTCCTATAGCCCTTCAAAAAGAAAAATGGACGTGCACTAAATATCCTACTTTAGCTTATGTCTCAAACTCTCATCTTTCTACTTATTTTCAAACTTCATCACAAATGCATATTCGATATATATCCTTATAATCCACGATGATTTATCTAAATCTGAATGGAAGAAAGCTCTCTTGAGAAGAATTTGACTTGAAATCTTACAAACATGCCTCAAAATAAGACAATGGTTGGATGTAAATGGGCATTAACACCAAAATATAAATCTGATGGACACTCGAGCGCTACAAAACTAGAATTGTTGCAAAAGGATATACTCAAACGTATGGGATAGACTACACTAAAACATGTGCTTCTATAGTAAAACTCAACACTACCAGAATTCTTTTATCTATTGCGGCAAAACTCAATAACGAAACAACATTTCGTTTTTTATTACACATATCCCAAGACTTACCTCTGAATGATCCTGAAATTCTCTTGTGCTTTACTTCACTTTTTTCTGAAGCAACACTGTGTTAGTGTCTCTTAACCGATTCTGTGTATGGATTTACGTACCCAGCTTGTTAGAGAATGTTTAGACAAGATAGAAAGTAAAATAACACAGGATATGGTTACTCTGTTCGGCTCTTTAAAGGCTTAGTCGGGGGGAGGTTCTCATGCGAACCTCAAGTGGTAAACTCTTCACTATAAACTGGAGTACACTCAACTTCTTACTAATTTTCCTACTCAGTTATCTAGTGAAGCAATCTCTGTTGTTATTACAACCAGATCCAAGCCAACATTGACTTAGTCCCACTCTACAAAAACCAATGATCGATCACCTCACATTTATACAAGCAGTCAAGCTATCCAGTTACTTGTGTCTCACCTCGCTTCAGACCACTGTAACACATTCACACCACTCTGAAGTTAACACCCCTGATTATATGATTAGTCATCCTGAACACAAGAGTATATCATCCCTTCTCTGTAACCTCTCCTTCACTCCTCATGATCTCTTCAACACACCTGAAGCAATATCCTTTCTACTTACTCAACACTATTCGGCGGGGTCAAACTCAACATCTTGTCGAATTAATAAAAACATTCTCCTTCGTCTTTTATATCTTGTCCCGTCCTCCACATGTGTATCTTTTATTTGCTTGGTCATCAAAGAAATATCATTGGTAAATATCGTCAAAGGGACTAGATCATCTTACATATTCTACTGTCTCTTATGTGTAAGGCTTTGACTGCAGTTAAATAACACATGACTAGATGTGACTTCAAGACTGACAAGCAAATGTCTTCACTTGTCCACCGAGATCACTTGATATGTGTTTTAAGTCGTCGGCACACAACATGTCTCCTAAGGTAATTTCTTGTTGCCTTGCTTTCGTCTTTGCATCTATACATCAAGTTCTTGGGGGAGGGGTCAAACTCAATGTCTTGTCCAAATAATAAAAGACATTCTCCTTTGTCTTTTATAGACTCTCTTCATCTTGTCCCGTCCTCCACATGTGTATCTTTTTTTGCTTGGTCATCAAAGAAATATCATTGGTAAATATCTTCAAGGAAACTAGATCATCTTACACATTATATTCTCTTATGTGTAAGGCTTCGATTGCATTAGTCTTCTTCTCCCTCCATGTGTCACTATTCATGTCTCACGTCAATCTAATTATTACATCCTTGAAAAGGACTAGATGTGACTTCAAGACGTGACAAGCAAATGTCTTCACTTGCCCACCGAGATCACTTGATGAGTGCTTTAAGTGGTCGGCACACAACATGTCTCATAAGGTAATTTCTTGTTGCCTTACCTTGGTCTTGACATATATATATATATATCAAGTTCTTGAGATCGAGCCATGCATGGCCTGACCTTGTAGAGTACTCAGTTGTCGGAGAACCGCTGGAGTGACAATTGTTGGAAAGTTATGTGAAGAAAAGAGGGTTCAAGTCCAAAATGACGTAGTTTTACGATAAAGTAATTGAACATCTACTGATGCAAAATGACGTAGTTCTGTTAGGGTTTTGGCATTGATTATTAACAAAACTGCAGTTTTATTTAATAAGAAATAATTGAATTTGTAAAATCTAATTATATCATCAAACGTGCATTTTCCCTTGACCGAGTAAGCATGAGTTTATCTCCTGTTTTTAGGGAAAATAGAAGTGTCTGACGTCGTGGAAACGGGGTTGGGTGGGATGATGATGATGCGTGTAAATGGAGGTCGATGATCCATTAAAATCGACAACAAAGAAAATTCACGACAATTACAACAACATCAACAATCCTCTTCTCCCTATCGTGTGAGTTAAATTTCGTGCGTGTTTCGGGTGATAGTCGAAGATGGCCTATCTTTCGCCTTCTTCACTTTGGTGTGTGTGACTGGAGGTTCGGTTGTTTTATCCTGGAAGACAGATTACAAAGTGTAACCCTAGCACCAGACGAGAGCAATACTGTTTTAAGGAAATTGTGTAGCATGACTCAAACACCAATTCGGTTTTGTATTTCTTCTCCGTCTCTGTTCTACTTTTCTCTGATTGATTAATTCGGCGTGTTCAGTTTCGAAGTTCATGTAATTTTTATCGTGTACGTATTCCAATTTATTGTTATAATTTCTAACAACAATTTCAACATCATATCCTTGTTCAAGACTTCTTTTATTACCATGACGACAAACGAACACAGTACATTGAATATAAAAGGCAAAACTATTTGATGAATACGAAACACATGATGAAACCATTTATAGGTTCAACACAGGACACAAGCGAACACAAAGGTCTTATGGAAAAACGAAGTGGTAAGCATATTACTCAGAACATCCGCAACGCAAATACTAAGCCAATTTGAACAAACCCTGCCATGAAAACACACGCGGACACAAAAGGGTATAATTCTAATTACATGTTGCGTGAACTGATTACATTTTCGAAAACTAATTAGAAGCATTGCTAACTTTTGAACAGGAAGTTTCAATCAGTTTTTGAACTATCAGATGGCTCTGGCATGGTGGTAACAGTTGCTCGTTATGAAACACCCAATCACATTGACATCGACAAGGTGTGACTACTGTTTCTCTTTTAAACAACCTTATCCCTTGTAATTTTCCAACTGTGTCTTTGTATATGGTTTCAGCTGTGCAAATTGAATTGTTTTTATTAGGTAGAAGTGATTCCAGACCATCCCTTACCAGCGACATTTCCTAAGGACGATTATAGTTTTGTAGATGCATTCAAGATCCTGCAGCTGCAGGCTATCTCAAGTTCTCAACAAAGATAAGAGTATTTTCAAGATGAAACTAAATTCGTCAACCAATTTTCAACGAAACTAACTTGATTCTCAGAATGCTGCTTAATATTTTGATATTGATTCCATTTTGAACATTGTATCTCAGTCCTGAGTCTCGGCTGAGACCAAGTTCTCAATTCCAAAAATATGCTGAAGAAGAGCTAACAATACTATGCTCTTAAGAAATTACCTCTTCAAGGATTTCTTTCTTCCAATGAACACACTGTTACACCAGCTAAGATGTGATGGATGGATAACGGCAAATAACCCACCAGGAAAATCTGCTAAAGAATCACTACAGTAGTTTAATCCATGAGCTCAAAAACGGGAATGCTGCAACCAATAATCGTAACAATAATGGAGTTCTACTCATCTCTCTCCTCCTTCTGTTCAATCTGTTGAGTTCAGAGCGAACCCTGGTTTGATGGGGCACCTTTACAGGCTCTGTTACTGTTGACTCAACTGACTCCGTTGCATTAACTTTATCAGGCATCTTCATAGGTGCAGCCGCCGAATAATCAATTGCTTCATCCAACTCATCCCACCCGCCGAATGGCTTACTTTGAACACTATTCCCAACTGAATCGTCATTTCTAGTGGTCCGCGTAAATGTGCTTTCTTTCCTCCCCTTCCTTGAAGCCTTATCACGTTCCACATAAACATTACTTCTGTTAGTCGCAGTTGATGATCTCTTCTTACACTTAAATTGGCGGGCAGGAGTGCGTTGCATCAAGTTTTGAAATGCATATGCAATCAACGAAAAGGCTATAGCAAGTCCCATAGTGTATAAAAAAGCTTTAGGACCTGACACTAGCAGCAGTGATATAATTATGAAAGGAAGCATCCAGCCATAGCTCTTCAATACCTGTGCTGACCACAACAGCAACATGAATCAGATGATGGCTCACCCCGAACAATTAATAAAAAAAATGTTTAACAACAATTGCTTTCCAGTATACATCATCATCACATCAAAAGATCAACAATGGCTTTGAGATTTTCAGCTTTTCAATTAGATTTCAAGTCAAACATATAAGCAGGTAGTGATACCTTGAATATGAAAATGTTGTCGATAGCTTTCTGTACGAAGCCAGAGCCTTGGTCAATCCAATCCTCATAATCAGTGTCCTCTTTCTCCACCCCATCATCATCTCCGAGCCTGAAGTCAAATCTTCGCTTTCGAAAGGACTCGGCATTGGAGTCCCATGGCCGCTTCCTAGCTAAGCATACACAATACGACAAAGAGTAGGACGAGGCACGAGGAGTCGTCGTCGTCGTTGTTGTTAGCATCCACAGCATCCGATGGTGATGAAGTTCAGATGATGAAGCAGCCGCTGATGACGGCGGAAGGAGCAGGCCGCGGAGAGGAGCATCCATGGCGACGCCTCCTCCTCCTTCTTCTCTCTCTCTTTTTGGATTCTTCCATTTGAAACGTTATCCTTACTGGCCTCGGGGACCGGCGAACCTAAACCCCATCCACAGTTGACTAAAACGCTGCGTTTCGACTTTTGCCTCTTGGAATAAATTCTTCTCTTTCTTACTGAAAAAAAAGAGGAGGAAAGATAGATAGATGAAGACGACGACGGCGACTGCGATGGAGTACCTGGCCGCCGAGACGATCGAGGATCAATCCGCCGCAGCGGCAATGGAGGTAGATGAAGTAGATCCGTTGGATGTTTTCGGAGAAGGCGTTTTGGCTGCGGATAACAACAAGCTTGCAGATGCTGATTTCTTCAACAATTTCGAAGATGATTTCGACGATGCCGATATCAACTGAACACCAGTCTGTACTAGTCTGTTCACATACATCTCTGCTTGTACTGATTGTCTTCTCGACTGATTCTGAATCTTAATCCAAATTTGTCTCCCAATTTTCTGTTTAGGTTTTTCTATCTTTTTTTGTTTCAGTTCAGATATGTCAGATTGTGGCTGATAGGTAATATTTGAAGAATCAAGTCTCGAATAGTGCCGCAACTTTCGCAACAAGCGACCTATAAACGAGAAGGGGGTTTGATCGAAGCAGCATATCGTGGACATTCATTCTTCATCAAGGTAGTTTGATAGTATAATTAACCATTTGTAGAGATTGATCTCTTGAGCAGGTTTGGATCTTTGCTCCACATTACGGCTGGCAGCTACTTTTTTTTTTTTTTGATAATCTGAGATAAATAAAGCGCCATTGATGCGCCCAATACACACGAGATATAACTCGGAAATAATTACAGCAAATCACCCAAGAATCTTGGAATAGCTTGGGTAGATGACCAACACCATTTTTCGTTTGCTGCCTTTTTCGCCAAACCATCAGCCAATTGGTTGGCCTCTCTCAAAATCACTGATAAATTCCATTTGCTATTTTTAACCAAAAGGTTAGCACAGGTCGAAGTCCATTCTCTGTAGTACGAGGACCATGGATTAAACTGTTGAATGAGGTTAAATGCTTCAATACAATCCGTCTCAAAGGAACAGTCCATAAGTTGCAGATCAGCAGCCCAAAGCATAGCCTTCTGTAAAGCCAAACCTTCTGCGTCTACAGAAGAAATAACTGAAGCCTGGTATACTGCTAGCGATCCCTGCTGTTGAGTCCCTTATGACACATCCCAGGCCTGCTATTTTATTTGACTTAAACCAAGAACCATCACAATTTATTTTGATTACTCTTCCATTAGGAGCTTGCCAAGATGTAGAAATGTTACCATCAATCACTGTAAACTTGGAAGATGGGTTGGATAGGGGGTTTGCTCTGTTTCGAATAAACACTGATATTTGATCTAAGTGAAGGCCTGTTTCGGAATGATATATAAGATTCCTATTCCGCCAAACCATATTCGCACCAATGCAAATAAGTGACAAAGTTTCTGGAGGAAGATATTTTGTACAGAACCAAATCCATTCTTGGATTGAATCAAATGAATATCTTTCCCACACATTCAAAACACCCAACCTATCCCATAAACTCTTAGCCCACCAGCATTGCAAGAAAGTATGAGATAATGATTCTTCCTTAAAACCACATGTTTGACAACAAATATTGACTTCTATACCTCGTTTCCTTCAATTTAAAGCAACTGGTAATGCCTTAACCACACGAAGATCGCGTGGTTGTAACGGATGACACTGATGAATTCGTACTAACTCAAGAAGAGATTGAGTTAGTGGCAACACAATAAGGAGCTCAAGATTGGTTGGTTGATGCAGGCGTTATCAAATGCAAAGGTGACAAGGAGATGCTTACGCCACAAGGAGTTCAAACGCAGGGGGAGCCGGACGAGGTAGTTCAAACTAAATTACTAATAAATATTAGCAGGGATTAAAATACGAAAGATCAAAGGTTATCCCAAGGATTGAAAATGAAGAAAATGCTGGAGATGATCAGAAAAAGCCTAGAAAAGTTGAAGATCACTCTAGAATGAGCCAAAAGCACTCAACGCAATTCAAGGCTCATGGTAAGTTAACTGAAGGAAGGCGCTTTGATCAAGTCAAGGAAGACAAGGTCGACATTGGAGTTAATATCAAAGAGTCACCTGATAAAGAAGAGCAATTAGGCATTAAGGGGTAGTATTGAGTTATTAATGCCTAATTGGGCTAGACCAAAATTAATAAAAGGTGACCCAAATAAAGAAGCCCAAAAATGAAGAGAATGAAGTAGAATTCTCTAGAGAAGTGTAGAGAAAGGAGAAGAAGATATTTTGGCTAGAGAGTTCTAGAGTCTATAATTATAGTCGTTGGATCAAAATGATCCTAACCATC
>JAWWMW010108054.1:0-10452 GCA_035048345.1 Echeveria elegans
CACAATGAGCGTAGAATACGACCAAGATCATATAATAAATGTGAAGAAAATAGGTGAAAATATGCCTAAATAATAGTAATATTTTACACCGATCAGTTATCCAGTTGATCGATTCCTTTAGTCATCATTTTGACAAATTTAGTGAGACGACTCAACTCAGCTTTGGTATTCACAAGTTCTTCGGACGAGTGATCCAAGGCTTCCTTCAGATCCTTAACTTCCTGAGTTAATCCGGCTTTCTCCCTTTTTAGATTCTGATTCACCTCTGTGAGTTTCTTCCAATTTCCGAACAATGATTTGTATCTATCAGGAATTGACTCTTCTATGATTTCAGTGTCAGTGTCCACAAGTTGTGATGATGCAGAGGCTTCATCAATAACAGTAAGAGCCTGACAAGTTTCTTCATCCTCTCTTTCAGCTTCAGATTCAGTGTCGCTGTGTTGGGCCACCATGGACTTCTTTTGTTTTCTCAGAAAGTTTAGACATTCCCTCTGAACATGCCCATACCCTTCACACTCGTGACATTGAATTCCTTTTCTCTTGTCAACTGTTCTACTATTATCTCCGAATTTTTCAGCATTCACTTTAGCATTCCTCTGATTAGATCTGTATGTAGCCTGAGATGTTCCAGTGTTTTTCTTTTTCATGGTTTTCAAGAATCTGTCGAACTGCTTAGTGAGTAAGGCCATCTGATCAGTATCTGAGTCATCCTCCGCCTTAGATATTTCACCTTTAAATGCTAGGTTCTTAGTCTTTTTGGGAGGATTTTCAACTTTCATGTAACATTCGTACGATTCGAGTTCTCCCATGAGTTCAACTAATGTCAGTGTCTTGAGGTCATGTGTCTGTCTAATGGCTATCTTGTGCATGGTAAACTTTACGCTGAGAGTTATGAGAGCCTTCTTTACCAATCATTCCATGCTTATGGGCTCTCCCAGAGCGCGTGTCTCATTAGAAATAGTCATCAATCTAGAATTGAATGCTGTGACAGATTCATTCTCGCCCATTCTGAGATTTTCATATCTGAAAGTCAGCTGTTGCATCTTACTTTCTTTCATTTTGTCAGTTCCTTCATAAGTTTTCTGGAGAAAATCCCAAGCATCCTTTGTTGCAGTGCATTGCTGAATCAAGGCATATATCTTCGGTTCAACAGCAGCAAAGATTGCATTCAATGCTCTTAAGTTTGCAGTAGATAGTTTGTCCTCATCAACTGTCCATGATAGTTCATCCTTTAGTATGAGTTTTCCTTCGTCATTCAGAGTGAGACGGTGTCCATTTCATTATCACATTCCTCCAGGCCCTGTCATCCATGCCTCTGATGTAGGCCATCATCCTGGTTTTCCAGAAGGCATAGTTGCTGTCATTCAAAATGGATGGTCGAGTAGGTGCTTTTTTGTACCCAAAATCTTCGTGTGACACTGTTGCGTAAGAAAACTGAATCCAAGGATTTTTAACCACTCTATGTGTCAAGTTTCCGCTCTGATACCAATTGAAAACTGACTTCGTTCATTTATTGTTTAGGATTCAGATGTTTCAATTCCCGTGTCAACTCAGGTTACAGGATAAGTTAGAGTAACTGAAAGCTTGAATGACACAGAGATTTGATAACCCGCTTCGGCTCCTTTAAAGCTTAGTCCAGGGGGTTTCTCCTCAAGCCCGGTGGAAACAATTCACTAATTGGAAAAATTCTTACAGAATACTTACAGCATGTAATGTTCTAGCTAAGAATTAATCTAGTGAAAAGATCTAAGAAAACATTTGTCCTTACATACGAGACCCCATCTAGATTTCCACAAGTTCAGACTCAGTCTAAACTATTCTGACCTGCGCCTTCAGACTTTCGTCGACACAGTCTGTGAGCAGATTTTGGCAGCTTGATGGCGTCCGTCTGATTGTCACCTTGTTGTGACTGATTGAACCGCCTGATTTTTGGTTGTGCTCATCGTCAAATAAGTGTTAATTCTTTTGCGTAGATTGATGTCGTGCCATGGAGAACTCAATATTTATATTGTAGATCGGTTGCTTGCTTTTCTTCCAAGCAAAAGATACACTTGCCATAACCACTTTTCAAATATTCTCCATCATTAATTTAATTGCTAATTCGAAAATATAGCAATATTCAAATATTCTGAAAAAAATCATATTTACTTGATTTAATCTGATTCTCTCAATTGCCTCTTGATTCCGTTTTTATCAACTCTCCAAAAGATAAATATACAAATAATTCCAGTTGGCGGTAAATCTGAGGAGAAGCCGCTCGACTCACCCACTGAGTCAAGCATTCACAATCATCATTTGTCTCAGGCGCTGGATCAATAAATATTCAAGGCCAAAAATATTGGCATACATAAACACCTGAGTTCATGGTGCTTTCAATCTCCCCCTTGGCAATTTTTTGGCAAAATAATATAATCAACTATCTCGAAGATAGAATACATAGAACCATAAGAAAATGAATTCATAGATTAGATACATATGCCTTCAATAAAAACTGACACATAGGCCTGGAAAGTTCATAGATAGACTGGAAGTAAAATTAGGACATAAGTCAGCGCCTGATGCATAACTACTCCCCCCTTTTGCCACAAAAATGTGACAGGGGTCTTCAACAAGTTCAAAAAGAAATAACTGAAATGATAGAAAAGATGATTGAGGGACTGCAACATTACTGATCATTCTCTGAGTCTGTAGAGTCTGTCTCGGTTTGTTCCTCCTGCTCTTCCTTCTGAGCTTCAGCCCATTCAAACATAGTGATTTGCCGAATAATTTGATAGATGGTTGAGGGATGCCTGATTGGATGAACAAGGGTTTTGTTTAAAGCATGGCTGGCAAGTTGTTCAAATATGATACTTCCCATATCCATAGGTTTGCCCAAACTAATGTAATAGATTAGAGCAGCCATCAGCTTACTGATGGTTGACCTATGAGTCACAGGAATCCAGTTCCTGATACAGATATCTTGAAGCAATGAGAAGAAAGTGGTCAAATGCTTTGACTCCAGAGTGAAATCCCTCCATTTGGTAACTTGTCCATTAGTCAAAATTTTTGCAACCTCATGCCAGTCAGTAACCTTGAGCTTAGTAGCTGATATACTGATTCCAATGAGATCATTTATAGACTCAGGAGAGAATGTAACAGTCTGACCTCTGACAGAAACCATTCCATACTCTTTTTCTAAAATCACTGGTGATGGTGGTGGAGTGGTGGTGGTGGTGGTGGAGGAGGTGGCGGTGGTGGAGGAGGGGGGAAGGGGTGGCGGTGGTGGTAGAGGAGGGAGAAGGGGGTGGCGGTGGCGGTGGAGGTGATGGTGGAGTGGTGGTGGTGGTGGAGGAGGAAGGGGTGGTGGAGTGGAGTGGTGATGGTGATGGTGGTGAAAAATGAGAGGTTAGGTTTTTTTTTTTTTTTTTGCATTTTTAATCTGACCCCAAAGTTTTTAAAATTACGATTCATGGGTCAATACCGTTAATTATGACGGAAGGGTCTCTAAATGAAAACGTCGAAAACGTGAAGATCTTTAAGTGTGAAAAATAAACGGAGAGCTGCCATTTGAAAAAAAAAATGTTATAGATACTGATCTTTTTCTGTAATTAATCCTAAAAAAATCAAAACTTTATAAAATAAATAAGGAAATTCCAACTATTTAGTATCACATTTTTAAGGAAATTATGCCTTACGAATATTTTTTATAAATTTAATTTGATATTTCAAATATTTATCAGAATGTAGCACAAACTTTTATAAAAAAATATATAAAATATATTCAATAGTTTGTCATTATGGTTTTGTATGTCTCTGAATTTTGAAGAATTTTTTTAATTTTGTTTGTTATTTTTAAATATAAATGTTTAAGAAAGCTTGAATTTTCAATAATATTTCAAATAAACATAACAATTTTTATTAAAAATTCGTTAAAAATCAGAGACATATAAAAACACAATGACACATTATTGAACATTTTTGTTATATTTTTTATAAAATTTTGTGCTACATTTTGGTGAATATCTGAAATATCAAATTAAATTTAAAAAAATATTTGTAAGGCATAATTTCCTTATAAAACGTGATACTAAATGGTTGAATTTGCTTATTTATTTCATTAAAGTTATGAATTTTTTAAAAGTTTTTGATATTTTTTAAGATTTTTAAAGTTAATATTTGGTTGGAGGCCGCGATTACAAAAAATATGACGAAGTTGAGGTATTTAAATCAAAATGTTTCAAGAGGAGTGTTAAAGTCTAAATTTCGCATATAGATGATATTTAAAACTAATATTCTCTTTAATTTATGATATTTGTAGTAAATATATGTGTATACAAAAATATATTATTATTGTTTAAATACAAAATATTTAAATTTTCAAATCGAGTTATGCATCGACCCCGATCGATCCGGTTGAATCAATGACTTAGTGACCTAATCGAGTCGACCTTACAGTCGGTTTTCACAACGTTGATTGAAACCCCTAATCTTTAGAACCATTTAGTTGATAAGTCGTTAATAAATTTAGGTTTTCACTGTTCCCTTGGATTCGACACTAGATCATTCTAATTTCTTTATAAATTTTATTTGACATTCATGACACAGTGTACGACAAGCATGTCATGTATTCATAACTTTATCTATAAAAAACAAGTGTACAAAGACGAACAATGGTGAAATGGAACCTATTGCTAGATTTACAGTGCGAACAAGATACAGAGAAATATTATTCACAAGGGGTCAAAAATACTACCAAGGAAAATAAGATACTCATCCCTGGTCTAAAAGGTTGCTAACCTGTCAAAGTTTGCAGTTAGCGGAGAATCAGCCCTCTATATTTATATATTGTATGCTGATCCCGGAGACTGTTGATCTATTGCTGTATGTGTTCCTTTCTGAGTGAACCAAACTATGCTACCTACGTCGATGACTGATGGTATACTTGTTCAAACACATTCTTCCATTCCCCTGGCCTTAAAAACTATCGGAGCAACCGTCATCCTAACTGCAAATGAAATTATCTGATTGTTAAGGCGCACAATTTTTATCACAAGGATCAAAATAATGAATTTTCAAGGGAAACAAGTAACGGAGTGCACACTGCAAGTAAGTGGAAGCATCAATGAAAATTACAGCTATTCATGATACTTGCAAGGTTTATACAACTTCACATAGAAATACAAAGTCCAATCAACCCAACTCTCTTTGAACCCAAACCCGTCACTCTCAAAACAATCGACAGCCCAGCCTTTCCAGTAAAATCCTCTTCAGCCGAAGCCTCGGACAATAAACCACCCAACGACGAATCCAGTTTCTTCAACACTGAACTCTCAAACTGAGACTCCGCATCCTTAGCTAAGTCTTTCTCTGTCACTCCCACTGCCGGTATATCTGCCTTCCACTCTGCCAAATCCACATCTTTCGCAGCAAAAGAAATATTTTCCACACCAAACAATCAAACAAAAACATTCACTTAAATCACTCGATCAGATAATCTCATCACAGTCCACATTCACACAAATCAAAATCATCCACAACAAAATGCAACCACTTCAATAAAAACCCCAATCAACAATCAAAAGACAGATCTAATCATCATCATCCCAATTCCCAACCAATCCAATCCAATTTAAATCACTAAATTCTACTAAAAGCTCAAACCTTTAATCATAAAAACTTCAAAAAAGATTGAAAACTATCTTTGGAGCCTCATTGGGGGCAGCCTGATTGGATCGATAGGGAAGTGGATCTGTGTGAGATTGGATTGATAGGGAAGTGGATCCGTTCGAGATTGAATGGATAGAACCGTTGCGATAATGGATGAAATGGTTGAGTCGGCGACGGATTGGATGGAACGGCCGCGGAATGGAAGTGAAGATCGAGAGAGGGCCAACAAGCGAAATGGAACGGCTGCGGAATGAGAAAAAAAATCAAAATTTGAGGCCTACCCTGGCGCAAACCTATGATTTCCAGCCTCCGTACACGAACAATATCGTGGATGCGTCCAAAGCGGTCTGGTAAGCCCCCTGGATTGCCGGAATCACCAACCTTGATCGAGAATAAGTTAAAATTAGTTGTAAAAATGTAAAATAAGTTGTTGCATCAGTCACATTTATATGAAGAATCTAAAATAAAATGTAGGTAAAAACAAATTTTTTCGTTTTTATTCAATAAACACTCATCCATCGATAATTTATTCAATAAAAAATAATAAATAAATCATAAAATTATGTTAAAATTTAAAAAACGTTCAAAAAAGTAATTGAAAATTATTAAACAATTTTTAATAAATTTTTGTGCTAAAATTTAGTAAAATTTTGAAATATCATATTAAATTTATACAAAAAATATTCTTAAGCCTTATTTTTTTATTAAATATAAAATTAAATGGGTGGCTTTCTTATATTTGTGTTATGAAGATTTGAATATTTTTTAGTTTCTTATTTTTCATGAATTATTTTCGATGGATGAGTGTTTTTTTAAACTGATTATTTTTATATGGGTGACAATTGGTAAAAATATATTTTAATGAGTGACAATTGGTAATGTCATATTTTACGGGTGGCTATCAAAAAAATCCATATTTTACGGATGGTTTCTGATAATAAACCCTAAAATCTAAATTGTCTACCGGATTTGGCTGCAACCTTCTTTCATTTCAATTTTTTTAGCTTATTTTATCACTCGTAAAATATAGGTTTTATCGAAAACTATCGTAAAATTCGATAGACACGCCCATTAAAATACTTTTTTTTACGAAGAACCACTCATTTAAAAAAAAAATCTTAAATGAACACATCAATCGCCCAATAATTCCTTTTAAAATGTTAATATTTTATTTAGAAAATTCATAAAATTTACAAAAAAGTTAAAAACATTCAAAACTTCAGAAAAAAAATGTATGAAAAAGTCTCCCATTTAGTTTTACGTTCAATCAAACAATTATGATTTGATAATGTTTTTCTTTTAAATAAATTTGAAATTTTGATGGATTTGTTCTTAACTTTTTGAATTTTTTTTTTACTTTCTTAATTATTTTTTATGTTGTTTTCAAAAATGTTGAATCTCCCTTACGATTTAGTTTATTAAGGTAATAAAAAAAGAAAAAATTCCAAAACAATTATGAATAAATTCACCAAAACAATAAGAAAGAATCATCTATTTTTTATATTTTTGGTATAATTATATGCAAAATTTTGATAAAGTTTGAAAATATTAAGTTAAATTAAAAATAAAACTAAATTGAAGACTCTATTATATTTGTTCTCTGAATTTTTGAATTTTTTTGTTATTTTATGAGTTTAATAAAATAAAAAATTAATATTTTAACAAAATTATTGGTCAATGGGTGGATTATTTAAGAAAATAAATTTAATGAGCGGTTCTTTGTAAGAGAATATTGTATTTTAACAAATGTATCAGGATAATATTATGTTTAACAGATGATTTTCGGTAAAATTGTATCTTACGGTATCTTATGAGGATTTTCGATATCGAAAACCCTTATTTTTCACTCCGCCCACTCTGCCTCATCCGATTGGTCATTTTGACTCCTACCCGAAGTGAGCTAGCCTTGATGGACTTTCAAGAAATTAGATTAACAAAATCATGTATGCCTTCGCCAAATTAGGTGATTGTTGAATGGTTGAACTCTTGGTTCTTCTTTCAATCAAAGAAGAAGAAAAAACTCATGTTTTTATAATTGCTTATCACTTCCTTTTTAAAGAACTGCTCCAAAGTTCATGGGTTGGTCCAACGTTGTAATATAGTTCACTTAATTGCTTTACAAATCCAACTCTGCGAACTAAAACAGATATTCCAAATAAAGGAGAGGGAAAAAATAATATTCACTGCAGCTCACAAGCCTATGCCTTCTTTTTAGGGCATCCGCACCTTCTCCATGAGCACCTCCTCCAAATCTCCCAAAACCAAGCACAAAAATCTCTCAGAATTAGACATATGCACCAATGAAATTCTCTAGCTCCTTCTCATTTAGCATTTTCTCTCATTTCCCCCAAAACCAAGCACAAAATGAGAGATGAAATTCTCTAGCACCTCCTCATCTAGAACCTTCTCTAGCACTTCATCTCTCATTTTGTGCTTTAATGAAAAAATGTACTCACTTTAACACATTCTCTCTTCAATCTATTTACTTTTCACACATTCTCTCTCCAATCTATTTACTTTTCACATGCACATTCTCTT
The DNA here is from genome assembly GCA_035048345.1 of Echeveria elegans. Taxonomy (NCBI): domain Eukaryota; kingdom Viridiplantae; phylum Streptophyta; class Magnoliopsida; order Saxifragales; family Crassulaceae; genus Echeveria; species Echeveria elegans. The sequence continues at coordinate 8,185 of JAWWMW010108054.1, forward strand.
AACTATTTTTATCTCATATAATTTATTTTTCTTAAAATTTGCACCTCCTTTAGCACCTTCTCTAGCACTTCACCGGTGCATATGCCCTTAGCATTCCAAAATAATCTGAATCCGTCCAAGATGATACCTAGAAGAGGACATTAATGAGTTTAGTTAACGTATGTGGAGACAAATGCAGTTATGGATTGTAAGATCACTGCACTGCGTCTGGCCACTGGGCAAGGTCTTAATTAATGAAGCAAGACGGATCTTAAGATCCTCCACAACTCTCAATAAGCACTCCCATGTGACGTGATTCTCAAACACGTCTATAATTTTCTTCATTTCCATCTCTTTGTAGCTTCTGTCCAACGTCGCGATAAATGTAACCAGTTCGATCTAACTTCACATTGTTTACAAATAACTAACTTACGAGTGCAACTATAAAATGTACTTTAAGTTTCCGCTCCGTGAGATAAACTTTAATGTGCAGCTACTACTAGCTATATCACAAAAGTAGAATATAGTCAGCACAGGGTAACTTAATGGATGGAAATAGAGCGGTACGGTAAGGGTTCGTACTGAAAAAAATGCTAATACTTGCACCAAATGATAATTGGGAAAAATGTCAATTAAAACATGAACTTTCAATTTATAGTCATTTAAACCCTGAACTTTAAAATAGCCATTTAAACCCCGAACTTTTGTTACTTATCCATTTAAATCATCAAGTCTTGTAAACTCGGCCATTTTGTACCTAGGGTTTATACGGCGTCAAATCGCCGTTAACCCATATCTTCGACCGACACCCGAAATTATCAGTCGACGAGAAGATGACACACCAACAGAAACGGAAGAAGGTGTCCGCCGTTCCCGAAATTTCCAGTCGACCCGACGATGCCACCCCGGTTGAAGCTGCCGCGATTTCGACTGATGAAGTGGAGCCTGTTGCGCCGGGAATTGAAGCTGCGACTGATGCAATTGGAGCGCCGCCGATTGAACATGGAGGAGTGAAGATTGGAGCGCCGCCGGCTGCAACTAAATCCTATACTAGAGCTGTTCCTAATCATATATAGTATAGGTTTTTGTAGGCTGCGGTTTTGCGCTTATTTGGTTGTGAAAAATATATATATAGCCTAGTTTTTTTCATGAACCATTGTCTTTTTAGCTTAGTACTCCCAGTGTAAAGAATCATAGGACCACAGACAGCATATTTGTGAGCTTCACAACTCTGTGTTACATTCCTGCCTATGAATGTTGAAATTTCAGCCATCTCTTTTGGATTGACAAACTTCTGAGGATTACAAGAACATTACAGAAATAGGAGATATACATTTTTTTCAATTGTCAACTTAAAGGTTTAAAATGTGTATGAGGAAAACTAGAATATCATCAACTGTTTAAGACATTGAGCTTAGAATCTAAAGATAACACACTCTCAGTCAGTAGCTAAAAGTTTCAATCAACATTAGTCACTCTCTATTGAGTTCATGTGTGAAAGTCAAAAGAGAGGAGTAACAACATCAAAATGGATTTGTTTATAACTCTCAAGACACTAATAATCTCAAGTATACACAAACCAAGACATCATCTGAAACATGTCACAAACTAAACAAAATATATTGGTCGCTAGGTTATTTCCTGGTTGGAATTTTAGTTGCCTGCCTGTTCCCCTTCTTTGGGCCAGACTTTGCAACTCTAAGGCTCCTGTGAACAACGCTCAATCGAGCAAGCGCAGCGCTCTTCAAATCAGGCCTGTAGTAGTTGTCACCCACCTGAACATTGCAGTACGGATTATGATATCAAGACATTGGAGAAAAGAAGACAGAAGACAAGCAAACTGATTATAGCATTCCATATTCACTCTAAAAAATAACAACCCTATAATGCAAGAACCAGTGCCGGTATATAAATTAAAACTGTAGGATTTCCAAGTATGCCTTGTGACTAACTTATGGATAACAATTTGCGTAAGAGGACACCCGTATTTTTAACAATTTGCGTAAGAGGACAAATTTGCGTAAGAGGACACCTTAAACAGCCATGATAAACCGTACAATTTGCAGCTATAGCTTGCTTTCTGGCGTTCTCGGCTAAAATGGAGAAAGCTGGTACGTACTAAGAAGGTGCACTTGAGTAGTGTAGTAAATGGCCGGCGTCGGTCAGAAAGCGGCATTCTTTAAAGCAGTATGACCTTCACCGCTTCGTCGATGAACTTCCATCATTCTTTCAAGCAATCTGCGGCTTGATTAACCCACTGCCGTCTTACCAGGGAAAGAAACTCTTCTT
>JAWWMW010108074.1:0-10448 GCA_035048345.1 Echeveria elegans
TGCTCTAATACCACTTTTGTTGGTTTTGTATGAAGTTAATAAATTTATGTCAAGGGCAGAAAAACAAAATTGATTCACACAAAACATTGCAATACCGAAACTATCAATCAATATAGAACAAGTTTTAGGGTTTCAGATTCATACCGTTGATGATCAATTTTTCTTCTTTTGAATAGTATGAGTAACCTCTCGATTTAAACGCTGATCAAGACTCGATATAAACGTGTAGGGACTGTCAAAAGATGACTCCCCTTTACTCTCTCACACACACAAAATCCGAAGCAAATACTAGTCTCACAAAATTCCCTTGTGTGTTTCGATTTTGTGCTAGGTTTTCAACCTTTGAAAACCAAAAATAATGAGTGTTTAGTGATCAATTTTTTTTGCTCAGGGTTGATCAAATGGCGTGTGAAATCAACTTGCATACAAGCCTTTTATAGGGCATAAAACCTAGTCCTTGTTGATAAATACTACTTGATTTTATCCTTATCTAAGACTTGATTTATATGAGTTAGCACAAAATTATGGCTAAAAATAAGGAGAGTGCGTTGATGGAGCGTAATAATACGATCCATTGAGTCATTATCCCGTATATTTAGTATATTTTTGTGATAAAATGTTACTCTTGGGTAGTGTTTCATTACGCAGGTATATTGAACCACATAGAGGCAAAATGACATAACTCAAGCTTATTGAGGAGCTCGGGACGTCAAAGGGGCAAAGCAGGAGCTGGAATCATCAGACAATTACTCGCCCGGCCATAAATTTTTGTACGCGGAAATGAGCATAATTTATAGAAATTCTCTGAAGGTCCGGGTAGAAACATTCCTACAGATCCACGTACAGCGTCGGATGATGTCAGTACACGGGACTTTGGGCCCAAACTTCAATTTTCAAAATGCCATTTCTAAATTCCCTTAAGCCAAACTCTTTAATTAAAGAAACAAAGCTAGGGTTCAGAAAAGGAGAAAAAATGAGAGAATTATTCGCTGGAGTTTGATGAAACGGCTGTGGAACCCTAGCTGGTGCGTGACGACCGACGACTTGGAGTTTACAGTTCGCTTCCGTTTTCATCTCTGTTAAGTATACATTCTTGTTCATCAACACAATTTTTAGTATTCAATACAATGGAATTTAGTAGCTAAATTTCTATTCAGTTTAGGGAGTTGTGACTGCGACAAAATAGTATGAGACTTGCATTTAATTTATTTACATGTTGAATTATTCATGTTCTTGCGCTTCAATTCATGCTTTAATTATTTATTGTGCGTAATAGAGGTGAAACTCAATTGATGTTATTGTGTGACGCATAGTAATTGCATGATAGTAACAAAGCCTAGCGGTGGAATAATTATTGTTTTTGGACTGCGTGATTGTTATATTTACTTGAGACTCTAGCGGGTAGTGGTCAATTGAACTGATAAATTAGATAATTCTTTAGCAAGATTATCTGATTAGAACAGGTAGCGTATTACTTTAGCAAGTGTATGTAGGTTGTATCTTTAGCGGGAATAACTGTTTTAATTCAGTAATGTATGACATATTTTGGTCGATGATTACTAGTCGCATGAACAATTCTCTGGGCTGATTATTGTTAAACTCACTCTTATTTACTTTTACGTTGTGAAAACCAAAAACCTTACAGTCCCCCCTTAGAAATTTATTTAGTAATAGCTTGTTACGAATTCGGACCAACCGCTCTCATGTGGGTTCGACCCTACTTATCACTTTCTAAGTGTTTGAGTATGTACACTATAAATACAAATTTAACGCATACAATGACACGCGTTCAAATTTTAGCGTCGTTCCCGGGGAGTGTACAACTGCATTTGAGTTCATTTTCTTTCTTCTTTTTTCAGCGTTTTATTTTGTTATTAGTTGCTCTCCGTTACACTTAACCATGGCAGATGAAGTATTAAATCAAGAGGTCTTCCGACAAGACAATGGTAAAGGCAAGGAGGGAGAGGAACAATACACCCATATCCACAATCCTTTGTACGCCCCTGTCAACAATCCGCTCTACGCCCCTATCGACAATCCTCTTTATGCACCGATCAACAACCCACGTCGAAGAGAGGAGGCAGAACAGGCTGCAAGGGAACATTCAGCATAACTTTATCGACGTATATTACAGGAGCAATTCAATCCTCCACCACCCCCTATCAACAATCAAGGGTATGAGCAACAACAATATGTTCCGGCACAGCTTTTGTACCAAGGAAATGCACGACAGCCACCTCGACAACCGTATAGGGAGGAACCATCTATGAAGGACGTGTCAATTCCAACATTGGAGAACCAAGCTTGGTGCATCAACGCTGATACTGAGGAAAATGATTTTGAGGTAAAAACTAACATTGTTCATTACCTGCCGAAATTCGCAGATCTTCCTGGAGAAGTAGCAATCCGACATTTGAAAGAGTTCGAAGGAGTTCGCAAATCATTGAAATCATACGCAGCCCCAGAGGAAAATTTTAAATTAACAATGTTTCCTTTCTGTTTAACTGACATTACAAAATCACGGTTACTGTTTGACGTACAGAAAAGTGGTGTATTTTTGCAAGTACATCAAAAGAAATTTATAAACTACTAGGGTGACCTAGTGTCGAACCCAAGGGAATGGTTGAAACTTAGTAAAATCAACTATCTCTATTCTAAACAGTTATAACAGATTAAGGGGGTTCTAAAAGAGTTTTGGTGATGAGTATCTATAATAAATAATAAAAAGAAAGATGGCTTGGGAATAACTCTCTCTATCGTACTCACGACCTCAAGTTTGGGATTTATGAAAATAGGTAGGATGACTTAAAAGTTTGGTTGAGGTATGATTAGTGATACATATACTTTGTACATCTCACTGGTCCGAATTTTGATGTACAAAGATATATGTAACATATATGACGGTAAATAACACACGCATTAAGTTACTACCGTAGAGTTTAAATCCGTTAGCCGCAGATGGTCACATATAAGCTAACTTCAATAAACACTTTCTAAACTAATCTTTTGTCGATCAATAGCCGCAGATGGTAACATATAGGCTATTTCCTGACTAAAGAACACTTAACCTCGTACAATACTAGCTTTTGCCCTTTTTGATAAGATAAACAAACAAACTCTCATCAAGGCTCTAAACGAGTGTTAACGACTGAAGACCATCTAAATAGTGCAATCAATGGTATTGAGATTTCAGAAAAAAGCATGAACTTGCTTTCTCTCTTCTTATTTTTATTTCATCACCATCGTTGCAGCAATGATAACCATCATATATTCATTAGTTGACTCAACTATCGAACTGTCATGCACTGGCAGTTATCCCCTAGTAGGGCAGTTATACATATCTTACAGTTATACCTCTAACAGTTTTGTCCACCCACTAAACCTTGTCCACAACATAATGTAGCATGTTGTATATGTTTTGTTACACCTGATTTTAGTCACATGTCACATGACAAATCATGTCATATGTAACATGCCTAAAATCATTAAAATCAACAACAGATGCAAGGAAAAAAAACATGTCGGTAAGAATATCAAGCCTGAATATATCGAGTGAGTAGTAAGTAAATCGTAATATTCGTATGTGTTAATTAAAGAAAAAGACCCATATTTATAGCACTTTTTCCAGATGATACCCCTCCATTTTTTTCACACTTAAACACCCGCTCGTTTTCGCCGTTAACGATTCGACACCGTCCATCACAATTAACATCAATTAGACCCCTTAATTATATTTTTAAAAACATTTAGGATCCGATTGAAAATTCGATTAATACAACTGGACCCTCCACAGCAACCGCAACCTCATCGCCACAATCTTCACAATCTCTGACAAATCCCTCCACATCCTCTCCACCCACTTCAATCTCATCAAATTCATCCGCCGCATCATCGCCTCCTTCATTTACTTTCTCTCCTCATTCATCTCCAACCCTAATCATTTCCCAATCAACAACACCCATCTCTCCAAAAACTCTAAAACTGAAACCTGTTCTAACAACAACGATGTATTAATCGAAGGAAGTGGAGGAGGTCCGATTGTATTAATCAAATTTTCAGTCGGACCCCTAATTTTTATAAAAATATAATTAAGGGGGCTAACTGTCATTAATTGTGACAGAGGGTGTTGAGTCGTTAACGCCGAAAATGAATGGGTGTTTAAGTGTGAAAAAACAGAGGAGTGTCGTCTGAATTTTTTTACAAATACGGATCTTTTTGTGATTAACTCTATCTATATTTTTATTCAATCACTTATAATCTCTTTTTCTCAATTGAATAAATAAAAGAGTAAATTAGTTTTAAACACCCTTTATTCGCAAAAGTTAGATATTAACACCCCTTATTTAAACATTGAATTTAAACACATCCTATTCGTCTTTGTTTTGGAAGTTATCACCTCCAACCAAATGTCAATTTTAAAAAAACTTCAAAAAAAACTTCAAAAAAGTCAAAAATTTGTAAACCGATAAGCAAAATGCAACCCTTTAGTAACACTTTTGATAAAAAAAAATCTGCATTAAGAACATTTTTGTATAAATTTAATTTTATATTTTAAATATTTATCAAAATGTAGCACAAACTTTTATAAAAAATATAAACAAAATGTCCAATAGTTTGTCATTCTGATTATGTACGTCTCTGATTTTTTACGAATTTTTTAATTTTTTGTTTGTTATTTTAAATATAAATATTTCACAAAGTTTGAATTTCTCATAGTATATATATAATCATAGCAAACAAAATCTAAAAAATTTGTAAAAGTTCACAGACATACAAAATCAAAATGACAAATTATTGAACATTTTAGTTATATTTTTGTTTCTTGTGTTACATTTTTTTACATATTTAAAATATCAAATTAAATTTATACAAAAATAATTTTAATGCATAATTTTTTATCAAAATTTTTATTAAATAGTTGCATTTTGCTTATTGGTTTGACGAAGTTTTTAATTTAATTTTTTTATATTTTTTAAGATTTTTTAAAGTTGACATTTGATTGGAAGTGATAACTTTAAAAAAAAATGATGAATAAGAAGTGTTTAAATAAAAAATATTAATATCTAAATTTTATGAGAGTGTTTAAAATTAATTTACTCTAAATAAAAAAAAGAAGGGAAGAGAAATGAAAATGAAAATGTTGGGTCGGGTTGGGTTGGGTTGGGGGCATTTGTGTAACAAAGGTACTTGTTTATCCCTCCGCTCCACCTCCGGTCATACTCTTCCGCCGACATCAACCGAAGCAATGCTTCTTCCGACCTCCTCCGCACGCGCCGCATTCCCCACTCCCAAATTACCCTCACTCCATCCCTCGCCGCATTCTTCTCCATCCACATCTCCCCTCCTAACCCCCGCCTCCACTGCCACTCGCCACTGCCACCGCCGCATGCGAGTCAAAGCACTCGACGCAGCCCAGCCCTTCGATTACGAATCCAAAATCTCCCTCAACTTCACCGCCACCGCCTCCAAGCTCAAAATCGCCGTCATCGGATTCGGCAACTACGGCCAATTCCTCGCTAAAACCCTAATACGCCAAGGCCACACCGTCTTAGCACATTCCCGAACCGATTACACTGACGTTGCGGCCACTCTCGGCGCTTCCTTCTTCGCTGATCCGCATGACGTCTGCGAGCAGCATCCTGATGTTGTACTCCTCTGCACCTCCATTATATCTGCTGAAAAGGTTCTTAATTCATTGCCATTGGGTAGATTCAAGAGGAATACTTTGTTTGTTGATGTCATGTCTGTCAAAGAGTTTCCTAAGAGCTTGTTGCTCAGGACGCTGCCTCCTTATTTTGATATCATATGCACACATCCCATGTTTGGCCCACAGAGTGCCAAGGATGGATGGAGTGGGTTGTCTTTTGTGTATGAGAAAGTTAGGATTGGCGATGAGCAGTCGAGGATCTCTAGATGTGAGAAGTTTTTAGATATTTTTGAGAGGGAAGGATGTAGAATGGTGGAGATGAGTTGCGCAGAGCATGATTTGCATGCTGTTTGGGCCCAGTTTTTGACTCATACTGTTGGGAGGATTTTGTATAGTTTGGGACTCGAGTCGACGGAGATTGATACAAAGGGTTATGAGAGTCTGCTGGATTTGGTTGAAAATACTTCTGGGGATAGTTTTGACTTGTATTATGGGTTGTTTATGTATAATACTAATGCCATGGAGCAGTTGGAGAGGTTGGATTTGGGGTTTGAGGCATTAAGAAAGCAACTGTTTGAGCAGGTTCATGGAATTTTGAGAAACCAATTGTTCGGAAATAGTGATAACGGTCAGACTGAGAGAAAGGTGCAGCTTTTGCCAGAGAATGCTACAGTTTCTGAAGGAAGTCAAAATGGCCACGCTTTAGCCAAAGTTACCAAATCTGTGAGGTATATACTATCCAGTTATGTATTTTCTATGTACCTTTGCAGTCATGTTTATGAAAAATTCTCTTCTTTGGGTCAATTTCGTAAGCTGCATTGTAAGGTAGGTTTATTTTTCTTTTTTTCTTTTTGAAAGTGATTTGTGTATCTGTTTGGTACTTTTGTTGTTAGGATAGCGAACTGAAAAATTAAGTTTCTTTTACTGGAAAAAACAGACTTAGATAATATCGTCAATAAACTCTCTGAGATGTAAAATGTTTAATAAAGCCATCTATTCATTTGAGAACTTATTTTTTTCTGGTACTCAATTTTTACTAATAACCTGCAGATCAGAAGATATATTTTCCATTACATCTTACAAGACTTTGTTTTCCAACAATCTTGATGAAAGTGAAAGGCTAAAAATTGCTGTCGTTGGATTTGGAAATTTTGGCCAGTTTATAGCAAAAACTATGATTCGCCAGGGTCATCGTATATTAGCATATTCTAGGTCCAACTATATGGATGTGGCACAGCAGATGGGTGCCACTTACTACTCTGACGCGGATGACCTCTGTGAAGAACATCCTGATGTGGTATTGCTATGCACATCAATCCTGTCAACCGAGAAGGTGTTGAAGTCGCTTCCCCTCCAAAGATTGAAGAGGAGCACTTTGTTTGTTGATGTCCTCTCAGTTAAGGAGTTCCCCAGGAGCTTTTTGATTGAAAATTTACCAGCAGATTTTGACATACTTTGCACACATCCTATGTTTGGTCCTGAGAGTGGTAAAAATGGTTGGAGAGGTCTTGCGTTTGTCTATGATAAGGTCCGAGTTGGTACTGATGAATCAAGGGTTTCTCGCTGTGACCGATTCCTAGACATTTTTGAGAGAGAAGGTTGTCGAATGGTGGAGATGTCCTGCGCTGAACATGACCGGAATGCAGCGGGTACACAATTCATTACACACACAGTGGGCAGGATTCTTGAGAAGTTGCATCCGAAATCAACACCAATTAATACAAAAGGATATGATACTTTACTGAACTTAGTTTCAAATACAGCTGGAGATAGCTTTGATCTCTACTACGGGCTATTTATGTACAATAAAAATGCAATGGAACAGCTAGATAGGCTGGATAAAGCCTTTGAGTCACTTAAGAAAGAGTTGTTTGGGCAGCTGCATGTTGTTGTGCGAAAACAACTCTTTGATGACGTGGGGTATTTACAAATGTCACAGGAGACATACATGACCAGTGACAAAAATTGATAGGTGATGCCTGTGCTTTAGTCTTCAGCGCTACCTGGCCTGATAGAAATCCTGAAACATCTGTGGTATATGCGATACAGTTTCTTTTTGTCATTCTAAAGTTCTCAACTTATTTGTATTGGAAGGTATTTGTTTGCCTTTGCCTCACTAAAAATAAAAACTAGGATGTAGTAGAATTTTTATAGTCACGCTCTCCATATGATTTAGATGATCCGATTTGCTGGACTTATGAAAATGATGTCTTCCACACATCTCACATAAATAAATCCTATAGCACAGTTATATAAGAAAAATGTGTCCTGTAGCCATTGCCGTAGCTACCTGTTCCCTTTGAAAATTTTGATTTCCATGCTAATTGATGTATAGATGTGAAGTTAACATTCTAAATGCTTCTGGTTCCCTCTATTGGGTACCTTTATAATGCCTCTTAATTGAGTCTCTCATTCTTATCTTCAGGTTCATTTTACTCTTCAACCATTGGTACCTAGCCTCCTGAGACTGCATGTTGTCAAACATCTTTGGGCACTTTCATTCGTATGTATTGGCGATAGGAACTCACAGTATGAGAGATCAATGATTTTGATTATCGTTTTACCAGTAGAAGAGTGCAAACTTGCGTACTTCTTCAGGAGGACCATGGTATTGTTGTAAACTACTAACCTTTTTGTAAATTATCTCGTTACGACATTTTAGAGTTTACACCTTATCAGTGAAAAAGTTAAACCATGATGCTGGCTGTTATTTCCATGATCTTCGTATTTGTTTCGAGTTTATTGGTGCAAATCAGTGCAGTGCCGTCTTTGAATGTATCTTTTATTGATAGGGAGTTACTTTTTATTCAAATGCCTGATAAGTATTTACCTGCTTTGCCTTTTATGTTTGAAATGGAGTCTTCATGTTTAAAATTTATAGTTGGCAAATACAGGTGATTTCATTACAGATAAATTTCACATGAAATATCGAAGTTGATAACAATGTACTGTTTGAACATTAGAAATGCTAGTCATATGTGATGGGATCTGACTTGGGCAATTGAGTTGATCAAAAAAGGTAAGTTGCATTTTTTTTTTATCTGTGAAGTTACCTATTTGCTACTAGGTTCAGGCAGGTTTAGAAAATGGTTTATCAGTATTTTGATGGTTTGATCCCTCGTTAAGTATTGTCGTCATTAATTTAATAGTTTGAACCCTTGTTAAGTATTGCCCATCAGTGCTCTTAGCATAGCTTTCGGATTTGGATAATACAAGTACTTCTGTATTTTGGAACTACAAGATGCTCATTCTGCATTTTGATAGAAAACTTTGAAATGCTTACAGATAGGGGTGGCAAACTAATTCAATAGATTAAATGGATTAATGAAAATTTAATGGGTTAAATGAATTGATTAGTTGAATTTTAAATGGATTATATGGTGCAGTCCATTTAGTACATGTATCCATTTACATGTATTAAATGGACTGCACCATATAATCCATTTAAAATTCAATTAATCAATTCATTTTGCCACCCCTACTTACAGAAAAGATAAGATGAAGTAGCTTGTAATAAGTCCTCTACTGCCATTAAATTGTCTTCCTCGGCAAGCAGGCCTTAAACATGTTTGCCTTCCAAAACAACAATTGAAAAACAGTTCACATTCGACTTCACTTGATTGTAGCTTTTTTTTACCATTTCATTTTTTGGTTGGTCTATTTACAGTCGCACGACGGCATTTCACACCCATTATTTCCATGAGAGGGGAAAGAACAGGCAAAGAGAGAAAAGATAAGAAGAACGAAATGAAAAGCAGGTGGGTGAGAATGAGATGCCAAATGCTGCATTTTTTTTTTTTGAAAAATGTAGGTATCATTTAACAAAATTTGGGGTGAAATAGAAACAACATACAAAACCTTCGACTCAAGATTAAAATATGGAACTCCAAATCAAGCCACAAAAACTACGCATCAACAATTAACACTTCACATCTAAATTCACTGACCATCGCCGGTCAATGACTTTTAGATTTGAGTTGCACATCATACATATTTTAAACTTAAGCCTCACATAATCTTTTTAGAAATGAGACTGCCATTGACAACCTCATTTCTAAAAAAATATAATTTCTACTCCACACTTTTTAGAAAAGCGTCATCGTCATAGTTATGCCTGCTGTCAGAAGGTTTGTCTTCAGTCTACTCCTCCTCAAACCATTGAACCATGAAATCAACAAATGCCATTGACATGGCATATCTTTACAGTTCAAAATGTGTGTGACATTACCAATGACAGCTTTAGCCACTCTGCATTGAAAGAACAAATGGTCGCGAGTCTCCAATTTCCCTTCACATAAGACACATTCACTGGACGTCTGCTCTCCTCTCTTTCTCAGTCTATCTCGTGTCAATAATCGATTCTTTGTCACTAGCTACACGTGTATTGCGTCTCGAGGGGAGTTGAACTCATTCCAAGGTAATTGATTCCAATCCACCTTGGGCAAATTTTGCTTTAATGATTGATAAGTGTCCTTAACATTGAATCCACTACCCTTCCCACTCCATTTCAAATCATTTCCTCCACTACAATGCATTTGGAGCTTAGCGTTATGCATTCAACCATTCTCTTAAGGACCCATGATCCCATTTTCACGACCCCTGTATCCCACCATCTTCTGCCATTAGTTCAATAAGCCAATAACCAATTATTCCACAGATTCACCTCTTTACCAGCATACCCCCAGAGTTGCTTAAGAACCAAGGCATTATTCATTATCTCCAAGTTTTTTTATACCCAAACCCCCTTCAGTCTTCTCCGCACAGACCTCGGTCCATTTTACCAGATGATTTCCCTTTCCTT
>JAWWMW010108083.1:0-10448 GCA_035048345.1 Echeveria elegans
TCACTAGAGGCACTGCTGTTACTCATTCTACAAAATATATAGTACAATTTATCAAATCCTAGTATACAATTACACAATTATGGATTGAACATTGAAATTATTACAGAAAACAAAGAATCCGATTTTACCTAAAACGGGGCGGATAAATCGAAACGGGGTTTGAGAATCGGAGGGGATGGAGCGACGGCGAAGAAACGAACTTGTAAAAGCAACGCAAATCAAACGTTCGTTTGAACTGGGGCAGTAGTGCGACGGCGCAGCTCAGAAGACTGTGAACAAAATGATGGAAATGAGGGACGCGAAAGACAACCCTAATTTTATAAAGCAAATACGCTCCGGTCCTTTAAAGGACCGGAGCGTATATGAGACAATAGCCTCCGGTCATTAAAGGACCGGAGCGTATATGAGAAAGTACGCTCCGGTTTTTAAATGACCGGAGCGCATTCAAGACAATAGCCTCCGGTCTTTAAAGGACCGGAGCGTATATGAGACAGTACGCTCCGGTCCTTTAAGGACCGGAGCCTATTCTTGTCCTGGGGTAATTCTGTAATTTCATCATCTTTTTTTTGTCGTCGGGGGTGCGATTAACACCTCCCATATTTTATCCGCTGAAAAATGTAACATCTTAAATTCTTGGGGTCAAAGTGCAATTTCATCAAGTTCCATCTTCTCAATACAAAGCCCTAATTGCCACATCCTAGTACCGAATTAGGGTTTCATCACGCAAGCTTCAAATCCTCATACAGGTACGATTCGATCAATTGGAACTCTTTTCTACCATTTTCGAGTTCACTGACAAATGGGTTGCAGTTTAATTTCAAATTGAACCGTTTATAAAATAGCCCCAATTTTGAATCCGCTGCAGAGCTGTACAAGATGGAAGATGGACTTGTGGTGAATCATCCTCTAGTTAAAGCTACCTTCCGGCTCGGAGATGAAACGCATGCTGTCCATGCTGCGAAAGGGAAATTCTTGTCGGAGCAATTGGTGTCATTTAAGGAGGAAAGTATGGGAGTTCTGAAGGAGTTTATTACAAAGCATAATGCTCCTGCTGAGGTTCCTGATGAGGCTCTTGAAGGATCTGATGATGATGATGGTGAGGTTGCAGTCAAGCCTCCAGTCAAAAAAAGGAAGTAGCTTTAGGTGATGTAAGGCTTTTTTGTCTTAAGATGGGGATTGATATTCTGTTGTTTTCGGTTTGTATATGTACAAGTCAGCCACATTATAACATCCTTCGATATAACAGATATTTCATTATAACAGCCTTTTGGATTTATATCATTTCAAATTTTAACTTATAAAAGTTCTCGTTATAACAGCCTCTGCCTATTTTTTTATAACATCCTATTCATTTTTCTCAAATATTTTGGGATGTTATAGAGGAGGCTGACTGTATTTGATGAGTGCGGCTGTGTTTGAATTTGATGCGGAGTTTTTGAATGATGAAGTGATGATGGTTCAAAGTTATGCCAGGATTTTGAGAGTGAACCAAACATTTGATCTTGTATGACTAATATGAGAAGATATTGGTTTCAAGAGGGGGGAGGTGGTGAGAGTATGCGCAGGATAGATTGTTGTGCTGTAGGAATTTAAATTAGTTTGTGGTTTTAAAGGCGCTCATAGTCATCCACGGTTGTTGTAAATTTATGATCTACTTTCCATGGAGATTGCTGAACAAAATCTATACTAACAGCTGATAGAGTTGAAGAAATGAGAAGCCAGAAGATTGAGTATAAGAGGATGGGCCAAACTCAGAAGCCTGAAATTAGGATTTAGAGCATTTCTGATGGAAGAAGGCACTTTTGCATATAACTGCTTGTTATTGCTGTACATGTATTGATCACAACTGAGTAACTTACAAGTGTACTGGATCTCTTTGCAGTGTACAAATATTGGAAGTTGATATCGAGGAGTGTATGACTGTTATGAACTAATTTAGGGACGACTTTCAGGTGTCTTTCTTTATTTATTCCACGAGTGTCTATTCTATATTCTATATGTAAGTCAAAATGGCAGTTCCTCTTCCTCTTGGCCAGGCACCTGTTGGGAAAATGTCGATCATTTAGCTGTGAGTAAAACGGGCAGGTATGAGTTGCCGAGTAGTGGAAGTGGAGAACTAACCTGTCTGTATCTTCTGATTTTGCTACATATTGATGTTATTGTCCAAGTAAGTATGTACATTGGCACAATAATGCCACTAGTTCTTAGAATGAGCAACTGCGGAAGTATCCAAGTAGAAGCATGAGTTTGTATTTCTTAATAAAAGTTAAAAGTTGTGAACTATGAAATCATCCACGAATCATGGGGAAAGGGGGAGGTACTCACGGTAGGTAGAGTGAAAGGGTAGTCATCTTCTTCACCGGTGAGGACCTCACTAAGGTGCCGCAAAAGCAGTAGGAAGGTGAACTGCAGAGTCATAAGAAGTTTCCAGTTAGGTGAATGCATTTATTTAACCAATCGTCCAAAGATGTGACATTCGAACACAAATGAAAGTAACTAGCTACAAGATGATATTTAACTAACTTGTCACGATCATATATGAGGCTTTGTGTGACAGTTATAAATGGAGGTTTGCTTAAAAAGGAATCAAAGGCAAAAATGACATGATTGGTTTCAACCATTGCGAGTGATTGAAAATATTGTGTTACCAATAAATTCCGTTATGAGACAGTTGCTATCAAACAGTAAAGAAATTGATCGCACCAAACTACCATTATGAAAAGCAGGCCTACCAAATGGATAAGCTAGCATAGCATGAGAGTCATAATTTAAGTTTAGATAGTAAAAACTTACCACGAGAGCAACTGACTTGCAGAAAGATGCACTTCTATCAACAGCTGAAGAGCATTCAGAGTCATCTCTAAAATCCAAACCCAAGTTGTCGAGGTCTTGATCTACTGAGTTCGCATCTGGGCTTTCTCTGATAATACAGTATATTTCACACATGAGCAATACGAAAAAAATCTTTCTGAAACTTGCCACATTGTTCCGTTAAAATCTTTTGGAAGGGAAGAAAAACACACTTTTGTGTAAATTCAATTACACCAAAAATCCGACTCTAACAAACATCCGGGACCAGCGTGCTCAATTTATTAGTTAAAAAAGTTTGGTGACGTTAGATACCAATATCCAACAATCCATCCATTATCTTTGGCAGGACTTTGTTACCACAATTCATGCACACGAATGCAGAGGTAGCCTCTTTATTCATCTCGGAAAATTCTAATTTATACACCCAAAATGTTATAAAAAACTACCTGATTGCGATCACTGCATCAGCCGCCTGACACTTCTTGGGCAGCACCACTACTCCATAATTTGGTTCATATTTCTGCAACAACAAAAACCCAGCTCCATTGTCAGCTTTGGGATACAATACAATTTCACCCTGTGCACTATTTGTGATATCACTTGAGACGTATCCAAACAGGGAAAAACAGGAACAGTAAATCAACAATATTCATTATCTTAGCTCATGCAATCATTCAAATTCTCAATACAAAAAACTTACATATCATATTTGTAACCGATCAACTTGATCCCAAAAATTCCATTTTCCACAACAAAATCCATATCAGAATCAAGACACACCAAGTGTGGATTCCATTTATATAATGATCAAGAAATCCACAACATAAATATAAACAACAATAAAACCAACAAATTCCCAAAACGGATCAATCAATCAATCAACCAAAAATTAGGTAACAGAAAAATTGAAAATTGAAAAAATCCCAAACCTGTAAACAGATTTCACAAACTGTGTTCCCCTTTTCATCACACCACCTCTGTATACACTCCCTATGCGCATACTGAAATCCAAAATCATCACCATCACCATCAGCTCCACAAAGTTCGAAACTTTCAACAACAAAAATTCAAATCAGAGATAAAAATTTCACCTTTACAGTTCCGGAGCATCCACACGGCGATTCCAACCTCCGGCAACTCTCGTACTCCTCCTCGTGACAAATTCGGCAGTGAAGAAATCCACCAATATACAACGAATACCTTTCGTTGCAATAAATTACGTCGTCGTTTTTGCTCATTTCGTTTCTGAAATTTCAGTTTCTGAAAACTCGTTCCTTTTTCTCTATCCAGTTTCTGAGGATTTTGTAGGAGAGGAGTGGGGTGGTGAATGACGAAATTGCCCCTTGGATGTTTGCTTAAATCTTAATTATTGAAACTGTTTTGGATTTGACACATATTAACTTTAGTATTTGGCTTTTAAAGTTTAACAAATCCAGCAGACCAATCTACAATTGTCATAAATGGGGTTGAAAACTGAAATGGCTAGTTAAGTTTTTTTATAAATTATTTTATAGTGGGTTATACGGATATTATTGTTTCGTATAAGATTCAACATTATTTAGTACAGTACATATAATCTAATTCAACTTCTTTACTCATCGATCTTCATGCATGACAACTTCGCGCACTGAAATAACCCTTCTCGACTTGAAATACAGGGAAGAATCAATCCCGAACTAATCAAGACCTTCCACCTTCGAGGGAAAGAAATCACAAACGTCCACACCGGGATCAATAACCAAACTTCCAGACATTAGAAAATATGAGAAGAATCATGTTACTCTTGGGATTGGAACACTTGATCTTGGGGTTTCAAGGCTAGTTAAGTTAAATATTGTATCCAATTTGATAAATCGATAAATCGAAATTGTTTATTTTTTTCCGATGAGTGGATACATGTATTACAAGATCATTATCGCATATCTAGCTAATTCAAGTACATAATCATCAATTAACGCGCAGGCCTAGCGGCATCTCTACCAATACTGGGACGTCATCCCAAAGACTCGATATCAACTCCATTGCATCGACAACTTCATGTAATACACACCTTCCACGCCAGCGAGACGAGAAGAATAAACAGCTTCCACGCATGGGTGCGGGAGGAATCAAAGACTCCTAAATGAAGAGTAAAACTCTCATTAGGAAAATATGGTGAATGCAGGGTTTGAACCCTTAACCTTGGGGAGTTTTTTTGTCCAACTCCTTCAAGTACATAATCGAAATTGTTTGTTGAATATGTAAAATATCATTAATAAACGAGCTCTTATAATGTTACCAACCAGTGGGTTGCTAATTACACTTTTACACAATATAAAGTATAAATCCGCATAGTTTTGAAAATGATTGAGCCCTTTTTGCGTATTTTAAAAAAATCATCAATCAAATTTGCATAAATATTCAACGCCCAACAGATAACCTATACAAGAAGTTCAAACATTTAAAAGAAATTAGACCGTTCGGCGAAAAGCTCTCGCTGAAATTGGCGATTTGCGCCCGTCGACGTCGCCTCGCGTTCCCGACAGGCCATCACTATCGCTTATATGGTTATATATGCATCTAAACCGCGTCATTAGCTGCTTGATTTCGGTCCATCCCATCGTCCTTCTCTTCCAGCCAATCAAACCCGCTTTAACCGACACTGGAAACACCTTTGACGTGTGGGCTGTGAGCGACGACGATCCAGATATGCGCACAGCGGCAACGTCTCAATTCCATGCCCAGAACACCCATCAATTCAAAACTAGGTTTCCCTATTCCTTTGAGTTCGGTTCTAACCTCCCGCAGATTTGAAGGCGGAGGAATGGCTGGCGTTCTAGCGGATGCTGAGGCCGGCAGACTGTTGTTGTTGAGACCATGAATGGGCGCACCGTTACAAATACCAGAAAAGGGATTGTTCTGCGAGAAGACCACGATTATAAAGGGCAATTATTCTGTCAAGCTTCAAGTCTGTTGCATTTTCAGGGCCACATACCATTGGACAGTTAAAGTGCATCAACCTCCGCGCTAGAATTTACAACGAGAAGAACATAGATGCATCACTAGTCCAGATAAGGCAGCGCAATTGGTCAATGATGTTAAAGTAACGGACATAGGCGTAGTTGGCCAGATGTGGTGATCGGGTTCACAGCAATTGGAGCCTACCTACTATTTTCTCCTCATCTGCGAAGCCACTACGTGGAGAATGAGAGGTCTTTAATTTGAGCATCTAACATATGTTGTTAGATTGCTCGTATATATATATATATTTAATTTATTTTCTATTTATTTATTTGTTGTGCATTGGTCATGGAACGCGACTCTAGATCGATGGTCGTCTTTCCATTAGTCTTAACCATTATTTGATTCTGAATCCGAACTATGATCTCGCGCTGTATACATTGATTCTCTTTTATGAGAACCCTAATAAAAAAACATTTAAAAGAATTTAACAATAAAAATAGTCAAAATACATCTTTTGAGAGATTTGAATCTGATGCTGCCATTTAAATCTAGGCCATTTTGATTATATTTATATCAACAGCGTAAAAAATTAGAGATGATAACTCATATAATTTTGGCCGAAAACAGTTTTAATTTTAATAAATACAAGAAGTCAGCCGTCGAGAAGGATCGCATTACAGTACATGCAATGTCCCACTAATTGGAGTTAGAATCAATTTCTTGAGGTGGCACTGTTCCTTAATTTCTGGGTTTTGTAGAACAAGACAACGTGTGACTTGTTGGAAGATGTCGACAGTGAGTAACGATGATATTGATGATGAAATGGTGTTACAATTTAATTCCCCGATAATGATATTTATGTGTAGCTAGTCAATTGAGAAATTGGTTCCTTTCAGTTTAATATTTGTTTAATTAATTTAATTATTATTTAATCATGCAAGTCTGTCAAGCTTTGCGTTATGGGATTTGAATTAAATATTTGATATTTTTTTCTACTTGTAGTATATGGAATGGGGCCATGAGACGACGACGTTTGGGTGCTTATCGTCTCATGTTTATGTCACGTTCATGCATCCTCGATTCCTCGTCCTTATCCATTTCGTTACGTTTATGATTATTTATTTATTTACTTATTTATTACAGTAATTCAAAGAAAAATTAAACATGTCAGAGTGTGTGTCGGCCCACAAACTGTATCGAGCCCATCCGATCCAACCCAAACAACACGCATGTTCCATTGACCTTTATATAGCTCGCCCAGTAAAAAATTATTTATTTTTATTTACTGTAAAAGAGTTAATTATCGAAAATACCCGTAAGATAAATAAATTTATTTTATCATTTTTTAAAGTGTTTTTTAAAAAAAAAAACCGCTGGAGCTGATCACAGTTCGATGACCTGAATGACTTGCTCTAAATTTTATGAATCTTCAGGTTCAGAAATTTTAGCAATTATAGACAATCAATCCAAAATGATATGTATGTATTATTTGATAAAAAAACACTATCCTATTTTATAGACGCTTGTCCTACAAATTCAAAACTCATAAACATAGTTGAAAGATAAAATAGGATTTTTCTTTACATTTACAACATTGGACACCATATATTCAGGCAACATGGAATTTTATTTTTGGGTACGAGGATATTACAATTGAAAGTTCAAAGAGCATACAATTTTTAATCTATTAAAATACTTCGTTCATTTACCATATTTAATTTCTTCGATAGATATATATCTTGCACACTTAAGCACGGACCGCATAGGACACCTCTACCAATGAACAACAATTTCACACCGCTAGCAACACATCACTTGAGTACGGAAAGAACAATACGTCTATGCTAACGCGGGAGTAACCCACTACGTCCACACCTCGGTGGGACAAATGAAGAACCCCATCATAGTGTGAGGAGAATTATTATGCTACTCCGGGAATCGAATTCGTGACCCCTTGAACTCCAAGGTGCCAACCGCTTGACCATAACTCATTTCGCAACATGAAACTCTTTGGCTTCCCAAATTAACATTTTTTTACAATAAATACAAAATTAAAATTTGAAGTTGTTGATTTGAATATCTCACGACTCATAGGACTAAAAACAATACATACACATTTTAAACATCAAATGGGCAACTTGGGGAAGAACATGACCAAGTCCTAGACCTTTTCATCTCCTTCAATCTGACTAGAACTTGCCGGACTCATCCGAAAAGAACTCCGGCAACATAAAGCCATTGCACCCCAGATGAAGCTCCGGACGATCCTAACCAACCCGATCGTCACCACGAGGTAGTAAAGCCACCACGACACAAAATCGGCTAGACCAAAATCCATCCCAAGCTTCTGTTTAATTTCCGCAACAATGACAAGAGTCTCAACCTCATCTCTCAATCTCCACCACCATAGCCATCCACAAGCAATAGCTAAGGATACCTTTTGCATCAGTGTTGCTTGCATCGATACGCCAAAGACCGTGTCATCGACTATGGGCTTGACGATGGTTTTACACCAAAGCGACATTGTTTCGTGTAGGCCTAAGAAGAAAATGTCTCTGCTTAGTAAACCAATTTCATTTCCTAGGGAGATTTTGTAACTGGAAATTTCGGTCTCTATGCTGGCCTCAACTCCTAAACCGATGCAAATTTGAAATGTGCATAGGAATATCCACGCTGCGTATAGACGTGGACCGAACCATTGACCGTTCGAATGTTCTTGGATGGAAAAACTTTTTCCGGTCATTCCATGATAAAGTGTGGCTAGGCTTATAATGGACACTAAGGCTTGTACTAGGAAAGGATTCGCGAAACGAAAAAACTTGACTATCATCGAGTTAGAATCAAACCGAATCCCATTCAATCTCCCTAGACCAACTTGATTGTCCGATAACGCAAAACTTGATAAATAGCTTTCGCCGGAAAGCCTAGACAGCAATAGGAATGAAAGCGGCACAAGAAGACTTAAAATTGTGATCGTTATGAATGCAAAAGGCTCCTTCGCCCCATCCAAAATCGAACACTTCCTCTTCATACCACTCATTTCAACCTTCCTTACCCTCAAATTTTGATCAACCGACTTCCTTGCGACGCAAGAAACAACGAAAATCCGGCCAAAACAAGAAATGCAGAGTTGAATAAGCAACAAGTGAAGTGTAACAATATTTATACACACTCAACAAGGAGATTGAAGAAAAAGGAGAGGGAGCCATGTCTCCATCTTATCACCATTACTCATATAAACATATGTTGTCTTGTAATTTTCTTAATAAGAAAGAACAAAATGTTTTCTGAACTACCAACCTATTGTATGGCTCTATTTAGATAAAGAATATGTTAGGATTTCTTAATCAATCAGTGTTGGTTGCTTAATCAGTTATTTTGATTTGGATTTAGTTGTATTAAAATATTGAGTTTAACATTTCAACTAAAGGTTCTTTCATTTTGTTCTCGACGTTGGTTGACTTTAGTTATCAAATTATAGTTGAGAATTTTACTTTGTCAAAACTTATTCAAAATTGAATATTTTTTTTGATAAGTGGACACAAATAGTACATGATCATCCTAGCCTACAAATCTAGTATCAAGTGGATAATTATTTTTTTTATAAATCGGTTCTTTCTAGCGGCACCTCCGCTAACACGCTTCATCGACATCCACGCCCTCTAGAAACGAGGGCACAAACTCTCTCAGGCGGCACGCAACACCTTCCTAACCACATATGAAGACTGAGAATGAACAATGAACATTTTTTCACTAAAGTGCGAAGAAAGGAATACTCCCTCACATAATTGTGGAGAGAATGGTATTGATGGAGTTTGAAACATATATATTGTGAATAAAAAGTCAAATGTTCATCACTTGGGCACCACCACTATGGCATAATTAATCAAAATTGAATCGAATGATTTTTTCCTCTCATTAAAAAATACCTTTTGAGTTCAAAATGTAATTTTCAATATAAACATCCAAATTTGGTTGCTCGATCCTCTTTCAAAACGATGCAGTTTTGATTAGCTGTAAAATGCAATTTGTAGCTTTGTTAAACCTAATTTTGACGTCCAAAATCTATTCAACAACGTATATTATTGATTATATCTTACTATTAATAAAGCGCTTACACCTCTATTGACAGTTACACGTTCTTCTTTCATCCTTATCCACTGCAATTACCACCTCTATCTTTTGCTCCAATTCCCAATCCTCAACCCCAGTCGTACATCCGACCACGACCACGACCACGACCTCTCCCACCTCCCTTCCTCCCGCAAACAAACTAAAAACTCCCGTCTTCAATCATATTCATCTCCCTCTCTTTTCCGGTTCCAAAACATCTAAATCTTCTTCCCATATGCTTTGTTCGCGAGAGGCACAAGAAAGCACAGGCCACAGACAGAGACTGTGCTAAAAGTACTACTGTCTAAAATGTTGTTGGCAACTTCACCAATATTAATTTGGATGTTCCAATTTTTTAATTAGCTGGAAAACACTGTAAATAGCATTGGAGCTATTCGCACTTATTAATACCTTGAGGATCTAAAGTTAATTAAAAGTGTTGCTTTCTGCCCCAAAAAACAAACCCTAGATTCTCAAACTCCGCAACTTCAAGGAAGCTTCGATTTCCTCAAGTCGAGTTCTTTCAACCTCGCACGATCTCCGCAAGCACACTTCGCATCTTCAGATGTTCAACCGATCGC
>JAWWMW010108093.1:0-10448 GCA_035048345.1 Echeveria elegans
TTTTCATTTTTTTCCTTACAACCAAACACACATTTCATTTTCACTCAAAAATTTTCTTTAATTTTTCCTTTCCTCTCCTTTTCCCCCGCAACCAAAGGGGCCTAAGTGAATAAAAGGACATTCAGTGGGAAAAAGGGTCCTTAAATGAAACTTGCTCAACCACGTATATCTTTGGTTCTTTAATATATTTTTTTACTTTCAGGAAATTTCTCATATTGTAGTATAATCTTTAATGTCTATGAGTTTGATTGCCTTATTCGCAGGTAGAAGGCATAACAGTTTACGGAAATGAAGGAGGAGCAACAACTACACGTGGAGGAATATATTGGTTAATATTACCTGCTGGATGTATTGAATATTTAGCCCTTGAAAACTTTTATTCACACTTGCTTTGATTATGATTCAGTCTTTACTCATTTCCACACTGTGTCATGGCATTCAGATCTCGGCTCATCATTTTGGGGAATGGTTTTGATTCTTGCTTCCACAAAACTTCTTACCGCAAAAATAGCTGCAGGATGTCTAGGAGCTGCTTTGCTTATTGTACTCTTTATAGCTAAAAATGTAAGTACAGGGTAAGTTTGCAAATTTTTACCATGAGACCTCCACAGGCACAGAAATCATTTTTCAACAATTCGAAGCCGATATCCGATACATGTAGGTAGTATTTAGTGCTGACTGCTGCGTGCTGCCTATTTGCAATCAGTGTCATTGTAGCTTGGTGCCTAACTTTGGGATCTTTCGGCTCTCTTTTTGTGGCAAATAGTTTGATTGATCTATTTTGAAGTTTATATAAAACATGATAAATTACCGGTGTATTTTTGGGTGCTTTACAAATTTTCCTATCAGTTTGAGATACTTCACATATTTATCGTTTTCCAAGTAAAAAGCAATTATGTTTGGAATTTATAGACTCATAAAATAGGTTGTGTTTCTAGGGTTCATTACGCCACAGGCTTATATAGCCTCTTAAATCTATCATCTCATATAGCATAATACCATATTTTTTAACATCATATTGGTAGCTACATCTTGTATGTTAATTTTTTTTCCCGTTCTTACAGTGGACACTCAGAGGGCTGTGCATTGGTAATGTCTCCTCTCTAAAAATCCACAACTCCTGTGATGCACCGGTTTTATATTTATTCTATCATCAGCATCTAGTTTCAACATTCATACTTTGGCCTTGCAGGATTCATTATTTTTATTGGCATTGTTTGGCTTTTGCAAGAAATAACTCAAGTCCGCATTCTTCGG
Organism: Echeveria elegans; assembly: GCA_035048345.1. Taxonomy (NCBI): domain Eukaryota; kingdom Viridiplantae; phylum Streptophyta; class Magnoliopsida; order Saxifragales; family Crassulaceae; genus Echeveria; species Echeveria elegans. The sequence continues at coordinate 1,258 of JAWWMW010108093.1, forward strand.
TACATAATCATGTTCATAGGTAAACCGTATACCATCTTAAATTAGTGTTATCCTCCTTTATTGGTTGTGCAAGATAATGATTCTGTTATATTTTGTTTTTCCAGGTGTAATGAACAGCTTGTTTTCTGTATATGGTACAGCCTGCTAAACCAAGATCATGCTAATTCATTGTCATTATCCACTATGAGTATGTCTCAGAGTGTAAATGTGTAATACATAATATGCAGATATATACGATGATCTAATTTCTCGAAGAGTCAACACTAGTGATGCCGAGAAGTTTCAAGAGATATGTCCATGTCCTTGTGGTGGCGTCTGCTGGGGTGTCATATGGTAAGCATATCACAATTTTGTAATGCATCTAAAGGATGAGCTGCCGTGAATACTTTTTCTGCCGTTTAGATGCCTGAATCGTTATTTATATTGTGTATGAATGGCTCTTCTCTCAGGGGGTTGATATCTTTCGCATTCCTTTGTGCCGCCATGTATCTTGGCCTTGTGATACTGTCAAAAGGTACATTTTGCATCTTTATTCACTTGCATTGATTTATCGCTACCGTTCTCCCAATTCTCCTTTAAGCTACACATTCATCAGACTCTACATGTCGCACAGTGATCGGTATTCACAGCATTGCTCAGTTCAATTACTTCAATACATGCCAGTACTGACATACTCCATACCTGTGCAGGGTAATGCTGGATGAACTTATAACATCCTTTCTAGTTTCTACCATTGCGGCCCTGGCCACATCCTGCATTATCTCGTGAAATCGTGTTATATTCGGAGTTCCGACTCTAACCCGGGCATCCATGCCATTATTGGATTTTTCATTCATTCAGACCCTCAACAATACAATTTATCCCAGATTAGAGTAATTTAATCTCTCGTCTTCAATTCAATTATTTTCAGGCTATTTTCACAGTTTCATAAGAAGAAAAAAATAGAGTAATTCACGTTACAAGTAGTCATGGACAGCAAGATTTTTAAATATGTTATAATATTAAGGGGTCAATTATAGGTAAAAAGTGGTTTATTTGCTCAAATAAATCAATTTGAAATACACCACTTTTCAATTTGAAATACACCAGTTTTGATTTATTTTCAAATGAGATATTTTTTAGTGATTCATTTGGAAATACACCAATTTCAAATGAAATATTTTATGATAATTTTGAAATAAATCACTTTTAATTTATTTTCAAATAAAATATTTTTTTACGAATCATTTTGAAATAACCAATTGACCCCCTATTCTTGTATTACATTTACATGTATCTGTAATCTATTGACAGAAAGATTTCTAAATATATTTTATTGAATTGTAAAAGAGTCAAACTATTGAGGCAGAATTGGGATTACGAAAACCTTTCACCCAAATTTATAGAGGGCGTCAACGCGAAGGAGCCGAAACGAAACCAAAACCCTAAGCGAAACCAAAACCCTAGAGAAGCGTTAGTGATAGAGATGGCTTTGAAATCGGATTCATTTGAGAAGGTGAAGTCAATTGTCATGTCTCAGTACAACGATCCAGCCAAGTATGAGCTTAACAAGGTATATTCTTCACTTGCGGCCGGATTTTTATGTAACGATTTACTTTTTCTTCTTTCGAGCAACGATTGTTTTCGCATATGTAATTGATGTATCGAGTTCTGGATGCGTTCTATTGTCCGCTAATATTTATTCCCAGATTTAGGTCAAATTTTCGTACAGTATTTCGAATATCACAGTCCGCAACAATATTTATTTGGACAGTAAGCAGGAATTTTTTTTAGAAGTGTTTCATCTGACGGTGCTTTGATGGTGTTTCACATTCTATGAATGTTGAGAAGCGGAGCTTATTTTTGGATTTGGATGAGAAACTTGCGGATTCCCTCGAATATATTTTTTCTGATTATTTTTTGATAGATCGGTAGTGAATATATAGAGTAGTTGAAAAGGAAGTATCTTATTGTGCTGTAGTTGTCTATGGCGCTACTCCAATTCAGTTGTCTTGTGTGTTTTTTTCTCTTTCAATTCTGTATTGTTTGCTAGATTTTTGATTTTACACGACACTATGTGTTCAACAGAAACTGCTAAGGGCTGCTGGGATTTTCGGAGCTGCTATTATCATCATGAGAAACTATGGGGATGCAATGGCTGTCTAAAGGGATGTAATGTCTTTTTTGTCTTTCTTTGAATGATGATGTTATCAAATTTTTGTTGGACTGTGGTTTCCGCCGTCAGCTCAACTTGTTATGAGTTTGCATATGACGTCTTATGTGATCAAACAAGTTTTAATGGAGCAATAAGTTAGTGTTTTTAAGTTAGTGTTTTTCGAGCTTTTGATCAAATGTCATACCTGTTTTCATCTTGTCCTCGCATTGAATACTTTTTTGAACATGCATTTAGCGAAGCATAAGATTGGGACTTGGCCCCAATCAAATCTTGAGTTGCACTATTACTTACAAAAAAAAAAAAAAAGGAAGCACTAGTTACAACCAGATACACTTGTTCCAAACATTCAACTGTTGCTGGTGACCCTCTCTTCACCAAATAGAGTCCAAACTAAACGCCTGCTGCTCCTGTCCTTCATCAAGAATGCCCTGTAATTGCTGTTGTTGATGATGCGACGAAGACGATGAGGCTGCCGTCGTAGCCACCATATTTCCGTTAAACCCCATTCCATATGCAGAACTAGCATTATTTCTCGCTATGTTTTGCGTCGGAATATTATCGAACATCGGCGAGTAGTCGTCAGATGTCATCAGAGTCTGACTAGTAAACGGTGAAGGTTGGCTATAAGTATTTCTAAGCTGCAATGCCTTGAGCAGCAAGGAATTAAATGCCACATTCGACGAGTTCTGCAAGCTACCATTAGAAAAACTAACACCAGTGTTCCATTGTAGAGACTGGTCGGTGTTCATCTTCATGCCGTTGCTAATTTGATCGTCAGTGCTAGTACCGCAGTTATAATACCTGTTTGAAGAATTTATCCGACTGTTCTCCAGACCATTTGGAACATCTTTGTCAGTTGGAATTTCACTACTGTCACCAAACTTCGTGCTGGTTCGAGTTGGGGACTCTTCTAAAGTTGTGTACTGCTGTGACGACGATGGACTTTGACAAGGTTTTTTCACGACTGACGAGGTTTTCTTGAAAACTCTGCAAACTACCCATTCATCCTGCAAATTTGGATATCAAATTTTAGTACAAAAATTGTCAATCAGGTAATGAAAAAAATATTTTCATTTAAAAGTTGAAATATTTACTTTGTTGGATTTAAAGGTAGGTTTGGCTTGAGGCCTATATTCATGCATGACCCAGTTGCTCTTTTCACCTTTAGGAGCTCTTCCTCTGTAAAACACAAGTGTTTTCTTCATTCCAACAATATTTCCACCTCTGTATATCTCCTTGTCTTTCCCAGTAGTTTTCCAATATCCCACTTGTGTCGCACGATTTGTTCGAAGGCCGGTCGGGTATTTACGATCCTTCAAGTTGAAAAAGTACCATTCCTTTTCTCCCATAGTTGCCAAGGCTGCACATAACATAAGATTAATACTAAAAAAAACTGTGAAAGTTGTTACAAATCAGAACTGAACTAGAATTCGATCGGAAATTGGACTAATTCCTCAAAAGAAGTTATGTACCGGGTAGATCCCATGGCTCGCATTTATTAAGATCAACGACGGCAATGGCTCTACAAGTGAATCCTCGATCAGCGATCTTGTTATTTAGATAATAAGTAATAAGTTCCTCGTCCGTCGGATGAAATCTGAAACCTGGAGGAAGGCTTTCCTCCATGGAATTATTCATGAATGTCTAAGATATGAATTTTGTTGGCAAGATGATAAGTGGCAATGAGGTGAGTATATAGATGATGAGGAGGTATAGGAGCTTGAAGAGGAAGCTGGAAAGACATGTAAGAAGAGTATGCTTTATTCCAGTGATTACAGCTAACACTTTGACAAAGGGTTTATAGTTTCTGCATGCAGATTAGAATTTGAGCACTTAGGTTGTCTAGGCAGTTTGACTCAATCAATGCCACATGAACATCTCTAATGTGTAAGCTTCAATATTCCCTTTTTGTTTTTGATTGGATTTAATGTTACCATTGCATTAAATATTTGTGTTTGGTGGGGATGAGATTGAGAGATATGTGACATGTCCAAAACATGATTGATTTCTCAAGTTTGATTCATTTCGGTTGATATAGCAATTCTCTTTTCAACATATAACTGGCGATTCTAGTAATCCAGGTATATAAATCATTCTTAACCGATGCATTTTTTTTTTTGATAAGGAATACATTGAGTATACAATATTCAGTACAAGATTAATATCGTTGATTAGTACACTAAATTTCAAATTAAGCATTGTTCGCTTGCGACTTCTTTACCCATCAATCTTCAACGAATATCATCGACAACACCCGTGCAAATAATTCCCTCAAACCCAGAGTAATCAATGCACTTTCACTTGCACGCGAGACAAATAAAAACATTCCACTAAGAATCATGTCATGTATGGGTGTGTGGGGTTAGAACCCTTGACCTGGGGTTCCAAGGCAAGAGTTCAAACTACTTGACCACAGCACACTCATTCTTAAATGAGTACGGATTGAATTTCTAATTCTGAACGTCATACTCGCGGAGCCTCACGATCACAGACTATCTCGAATCCCTGATACTACGCACATGATTCGTGTAAGTCGAATAATCTAAGTATATTGAGATTTGAAGGTATATATGGTGTGAAAGTACTTATAATATAAACTAGATTGGTTGCTAGTTAGGCAAGGTGGTTTATCCATTTTTCGAAGTGTCTGTGCTGCCACATTTGTTTCAGTTCAATCATTGAAATGCGAATTTGTGAAATCATGTAATATGCGCTTGAAACGAGATTCCAAACTAATGTCAAAAACAAAAAAACTACACCACAATATATACAAACAAACACGTATGATTTGTACATGTGTTTTCAAAAGCGAAATTATTATAAATTAGAATTGTTTTGTGGATGATCGTTTACTCTACAGTATAACCTAGTATGTATTTTATATATCGTATCCCTTCTCTTTCTGCTAATACACCAGATAAGATTGTTTCAGACCCTCAAAATCGAGCACACATAAACAGAATCAGTAAGTCCGACATTGTGAAATGAATTGTGCACAACATGTTGTCCGGCTGCAGCTTCTACTAATTTCGAATATTAATTATAAAAATGATCAATATTCAATACAAGCGGGTAATTATTTTTATAAATAAATGATCCCTGTCCCTAACCACCTTTTTTACACATTCCTACCCATCCGAACTGTCTTCTAATGCTAATACATACATATATCTAATACCCAAACCCGGTAATTAATCAACATCTACTAGCTAGAATATGTGTATTTTCACATACACGTCGATATCGAATATTATTGAAAATCACAAAGTATATTGATTTTAGCATGTACCAGAAAAGAAAAGAAAATACATTTTGTATTTGTCAGTTGTATTGATATTTAATGATAGTATTTTCAAAACAACAACATTTGACATGTCAGTGCCAATTTCTGATTAACAAATTTGTATGAGTAACATGTAAAATCAGACTGCTACATCGGTTTTAAACACATTGAAATAAAAAGAAAAGTTGGTTGTCAAAATGGTAACCAACCCGCACGACTGGGTGAGAGAAACCTTCTTCGAGCCTTCCTAATGTGGATGCTACCATGTGTTGATAGTCAAAAAAACATGCATGCAATGTGTCTTCCCCCACATTCATTAATTCTCACGAATGATACATTTCTCAACAAACCTTAATACTATCCGCTAGTTCCTGTCTCTAGAAAATGGATTTTCTAGAAGATCACAATTCACAATCACATCCATCTATCCGTTTCCCAACAATTAAATAACAAATAAACGTTTAAATCAAATTGTGAATATACGAACAAAGACAAATAACAGTGCAACACAATTTGTATGAAAAAAGTGCACGACAAAACTTATTGCTCCTTAAATGGGCTGCGTACGCTCTTTACTGGGCCCATTTCGCTCGCTAGTAGGCCATGACTAAAATCAAACTTTTTGGTCAAACAAACCCGGAGAGGGAGTACTACTTAGTATTCATTGGTCCTACAGTTGTTCAGCCCGGCCCAATATCTTAAATCATCAAAAACAAATCCAATACAGCGTCGTTTGAATGCTGTTTGCAACAAAGACTTTTAATTATATATATACAATCATTTCAATTTCACACTCCTCATAATGGTCAGAAGATGATGAGGTCACTCGAATACGTCATCCGCGTGAGATCATCATCCGGCGAATATGTCGACATCATTTACTCACTCCTCTCTTCTCTCTCCACTTCATAAAAACCCCAATCTGCATTCCATCAAGATCTCCTCACGCTCCTCCTTCTCCGGTCCGATCGAATCGAACCGAATCGAACCAAAAAAATCCGATCCTCATGACGATTCCTCCGACTGACAGAAAGCGTGATAGACCGATCGTCGAAGCTCCAGAAACATCCAAACGAATCAAAGACTGGACTCCATCAGAAGAAGAAATCGATCAATTCTTCGCTATTCTCACTAAGATGCATGTCGCTGTTAAATACTTCGAAAGCAACGCTAGAGACGGTGGCGGATGGCGTAAGGCTTTGGAAAACGACGCCGTTAACCTAACCGCTCCCCTCAACGTCGACGATGACGAAGAAGATGATGATGATGATGATAATGATAACGATAATCCTCGTTGCGAGAAATCAGGCGCTGCTGGTGTTAGTGGTGGTTTGTTGCTTGATTTGAATGAGGCGCCGATCGGAGACGATTTGATTTAGGATGGTGGCGGATGGGGAGGCTATCGTTCGCAGCGGCGGCTGTGGTTGTGGTTTTCTTAGTCTTTGTTTAATCCGTTTCAATTATTGGGTTAATTTGAATTTAAAGTTAATTAATAGTATCGTGATTACTTTTAAGTAAATTAGTGCGACTACTATTATGGATTTTTTTGACGCCTGGATAGTATGTAGAAGATTCAACGTCCCTTGGTGTCTTTTAACGCGACTTCCTCCGGGGCGTCGCTAGCTCAAGGCTACTCGAGCTCCGATCCAAGTAGTTTTGGGTTAGCTAAAAAATACATACATATAATGTTATGCTCTTGCCTATTTAGCTACTCAGTCCGTACATTTTTGATCTTTCTCTTTATTTTTCCGCACGTAATATATCCTAATAATTGATTTATGTCCTCAGCACACAATTAGCTACGAAATTTTTTTCGTCACTAAATCCTATATTTTTTTCATTAAATGAATTAGGAATAAGACAAACAAGGAATAAGATAAAATAAAAATAAAACAAAAACAAAAAAATACTCATTTAAAATTAAAAAAAATAGAAATTCCAAATTCATATGAAATTAAAATTTTAAAAAATTAACCCATTTAAAATTAAAAATTCCAAATTCATATGTACAGATTAAAAATTATTTGAAATACGTTAGAAAATTTGAGGAAAATCGAATTGAGACACGGAAAAAATTTCTGTCGGGACGACGGGCACAGAGCTAGTTTAAGAAATAATAAGTTGTGAGAGGAAAAAATAAAAAGTGATTAAGTAGAGAATAAAGTTAGAAAGATAATGTTATATGAGAGGTAAAGTTGGAAAGAGAAATGTCCAAAATAGAAACAGGAAAAACAAAAGGGGACAGAGAGAATATAACAAATTATTTGTCATGTAAAGGAAACAAAACTATATTAACGTTGTTTTATTAGTTATATTTAGCTAATCTAATAAAGTAAAGCTTGATTTAAATACTAAGTTTTTATGAAAATTGCTAATTTTAAAATGGAAAGGGATCAGGTAAAAAAGGCTCTATGTATATAAAGTATAAAAAATTATTCACCTTTGATTTAGATTAAATGAATGATTATGATTAGATATTGAAGTTATGTTATTAGGGATTAAATTATAATAAAAAATATTAAACCATACGAAAGGGCATAATCGTCTTGTTGAATTTTAATAATCAGCTCCTCATCAGATCTGGAATCCTCACCTGTTGACTCGTTTGTCATGTATATAATGTAGACAAGTCGGGAATTATAAAACTCAAAATAGGGGAAAGAAAAAATTGTACATGAAAAAGTGTTTCAGATTCGTGAATTATGTACATCAAACAGGGGACAAAAATTTCATGGATCATCTCTTTCCGATCGGCATGATGTTATCTTTTCAAATGTGATTTTGTATTGTGATAATAAGAAAGATATTCATTAAAAAATGTCGAACAATGACGTGTGCAGTATATGCGATAAATATTTCGTGCGTCAAAAGAATTTATATTTTGACCAGGGCGACCTGGTGTCGAACCCAAGGGAACAATGGAATTTAGTTGTGCAGTTGCTATTAGTTTACGGAAGTAAGTTCGGAAGTTTTTAAGTCTTTTAAGGTAATGTTGAGCTACAGAAAACCTTGTTCTTTAAGTTATCAATTAAAAAGCAATGACATGAATCAGACTTCACCGCTAACACTTGTGGAAATGCATCAAACATGTAATGGAATTTATGTAGAGTTTTGTTCAAATCGATATTATTGTAAAACTTAGCAAAGCAATAACACTTTATCTCTCACTCTCGAATATTGAACTATTATGTTAAAACTTATGTGATGATACTATCTCAACCCCTCGGTCTATCGAATATACCGTTAATTCAACTTGCATTAGCTTCAATCCTCTCGGTGCTTTCACTAATGTTCATTTTAAACATTTTAGGCTAGGTTACTGGTTTTCACTCAAGTATCCTCGCTGCTCTCGCTTTGCTGATATACTCGATTTTATAGTAGTTCTAATCCCTAAATTAGTCTAGGTTCATCTCTCGATACTTCCATAGGTAATACATGCATGCAATTCTATTAAGCAATTTATCAAACACCTAATATACATACATTCGCATGGACTCAAACACATATAACAATCTGATTTTACTCATAAAAATATTAATTAGACACGTTCAAACAACCACTATTGTTAGGGATTCATCAGATCTCCATCATTCACATACTACTCACTCATTTCTAGTGAGAAAAGAATCATTCTAAATGAAAATTACAAGAAATTAAAATAGGAAAAGAGTAGAACAAACTCATTTTGATGATGGTGATGACGATGAACACAAGTCTCCTTCGAAGTTCCCTCCAAAAGCTCCTCCTTTGGCC
>JAWWMW010108104.1:0-10448 GCA_035048345.1 Echeveria elegans
ACCACGTGGTCGCAAACGTAACCATTTACCGTCCACGTAAGTATTTGCGACCAAGTGGTCGGTAATTAGCGACAACACGTACCTGGTCGCTAATGTGTGGTCGCTAAAGTGACAGTTTGGTGTAGTGGTACTCCCGCGGCTGGAGGCCCAGCGCCGGCAGGAAACACAAAGGCTGCTGAGATCTGATTTAGAGGAGCCGTGGAAGTCGGAGGGGCGCTGGCAGGATCTTGAGACGCGCTCGATCCAGAAGGTACCCTGCCGCTGGCAGGAGCAAGATCTGAGGGATGTTGAAAGGATCTTGACACTATCATCTATAAACTCAAATTACTCTTTCCTACTGCACTGCCTCCTCATCTTATTCTGTCAAAACCTTTTGCTAAAAATACACTCATCTGAGTCATTTAGTGGAATGTGACTCTACTAAGACTAGAGGACTGAATCCACTTTGGAGTTCCGAGTATGGTATATTGTTTACTTTCAAATTCTATATTAACCAAAATTTTGCAAAAAAAAAAAAAACGTATTGAGAAAAAAACTCAGTCCACCGTATAAGATGATTTTTATTGTTTACTTGAGAGTTGAGACTTTATAAACGAAATTTTTTTTTTTAAATGTAGGAGGATTTTAACTGTTTACTTCCAAAACAAGATTAAATTGAATAAGAAAAATATAGGAGGGTTTTCGTGTTTGATTTCAAACTAAATTAAATGGAAAGTTGCAAAAAAGAAGAAAATCAAAGTAAATAAAATTGATGCTCCGTTCTTAGAACTCATTGCGCAGGACAAATTGAATCATAAAATGAAATATAAATTGTGCAGTAGTATTAGGACTGTTTACTTCTACACAAAAACATAGGAGGGTGTGTTTCTTTCAAACAAAATTAAATGGAAGTTTGCACACACAAAATCAAACAACAACAAAAAAACAAGACAATAAGTTACATGGGAAGATTTTTGTGTGTGTGTGTGTGTGTTTTTTTTTTGATTTGTTGATACATTGCATACATTACATCATATTGAATATTTTTTATTCATTATATTTTTTGACACATTATTATAATCTAATTGCTCTTGTGTTTGCTTTCAAACTAAATTAAATGAAAATTTTCAACCACAAAAAAAAAAACTAGATTAATTTTTGTAAACTAAAATAATTGTTGAGAGTGGGATTGTTGCCTTTCGGACTACAACCGAGCCTTTTGCTAGTATAATTCTTGAAAGTGGGATTGTTGAGGACCGAACAGTATAGTTTTTTAAAATTTTATTGTATTTGAAAACACTAATGTACGTACATGAAAGGAGTGTAGTTTGATGTTGTAGAAATTAATTTTGCCAAATCATTTTTTCATCAACGTCAGTTAACATATGACTTGCACGTACCACGCTCATGAGAATTGTGACTACCCAGCTAACCGTCGATCAACGATTCTCAGATGATCAAATATTCCGATACGCAACGTTACGTGTTAACTACTGAAAATGATTAAAGCTCATCTTCAGCCAACACACAATTCAAACTTCTAGTTCAATGCATTTGTTTAACAAGCATCAACATCTGACCAAATAACACACGTCTCCTGTCATAAGCAATTTATTTAGACATTAATCTTTGATTGGATTTTTTTTTAAACTGTCCATATTATTTAAAATCAATATACTAAAAGTTTGTTTCGGGCTCCAATGGAGGCAGGGGTGTCAATCACTGGAGTCATTCAGGTTTCGAATTCCGAATTCGGATCGAGGGATGATGAACTGGTCAGTATTATGCAAATTGAAGGAAAAAAAGTCTAACTTCTAAAGGTGAGTTTTTTTAGGTTGCTAATGGAGAGCTTAAAGCTTCTATTTTTCAAACTGAAATTCTTTGCTTTGTACTATTATTTACAGACGTTTTTATTGAAGGAAAAAAAAAAACGATTCCAGTGCTTGAACAGCCTTGCACGACAAGAAGCATTAAAATCCTATGATATATCCAACAACTTTGTACGTGTACATATATGATATATCTACCAAACCACTGACGAGGAACGGCACAAACGCACGGTCTCTCCGGTCCATCCAATAAACAAACCGGCTCAACCACGGTTCAAAAACTTCCGACCAAATTTGCTAGTATCATCTCCTTGTGTAATCTTGATGACAAGCCCTGGAAACACATCATCAGAATCTTGTACATGAGGATTTTGCTCAAGGATATATGGATCTCCGCAACGGTCACTGATGGTGTGTAACGTTTCACCTTCCCCGACTACATACACCTCATCACACGGACGGCTCTGGCGATGAAACGGGCCGCCCGAGCTATGTGATAGAGCATATGACGAGGTTAGGAATAATATGAGTAGAGCCGTGGTGAGGTTTGTGCTTGATGAAGCCATTTGATGAATGAAGTGGAGCTGAGTTGAAAGGTTTTTTGGAGTTTGATTTAAAGAGAGGGAGATGTTGTTTTGGTTATGGTTTAGTGGGTCTTTGTATTGTGGGTCGGTTATGGCGGTTTATATCTATCCTAATAGGACAATATCGTCCTCAACACACAAACAGTTAGGATAATTTTTCATCGCTAAAACTCTGATTTTCATCCACACGTATTTATTCATATTATTTTATATTTGGTCGTATTTATTTGTATATGACTTTATTTAAATGTATGTGATCGTATATTTAATTATATTGGATCGAGTATTTGAATAATTTTTTTACATATAGATTTCTCATTCGAGATGAAGGGTTGTCACAAAATTAAAAATAATATAATGGAACTATATTCAAAAAATTAAAAATATATAGCACTCAAAAATTTCAATTACAAGAATAAAATTATAGAGAGAAACGTTGAAAATCTTTATTAAAAATAAATTAAAACATAAAAAAACATTCGTCGAGACCACGGGTTTGGAATTTGTATATACATATAAAATTGTTGTGGTGGCTTCTAGGTAAGCTAGCTTGGTGGGACGGTTGAGCTAGCTATGAAAAAGTAATTGAACCGAAACGGTTTTGTAATAATGTTGCGTTGAACCGTCAAATTTGAAACGGTTCGTGATCAAAGAAATTGATCATATGTTGTAAAATGTGAAATTTGCATTTAGCTGAAGGAAATTTTTGTAATTTAATTGCATAATTTTTTATTTTTTTTCCTTTTGAAGTTCTTCTTTTGGTGAGAAAAGAGTACATATTTTTGAGTAGCATGTTTCTCCGGACAGATGCGTTCACTGTTAATCTCACGAATTAAAAAAAAAAAACGAGAATTTTTTTTGATTTTTTTTTCTTCTGAAAGTTAGATTCATCACAATCGTTAGTCTCTATTGCGATTTTAATATTTAAAATAACTTCATTTTTTTTATTAAATGTGATTTTCAAATCCTTGTCCATGTTATATCCTAGTCATCATGTAATTGATAGCTAAACTAATAGCTAGATTGCTTGTTAGAGAGGAGTATATTTGTCATCACGATAATGATTGTGTATCTGATCTAATCTAGCCTCATGCTCAATGTGATACTGTAGTTGTTTAAGTAAACTGAATTTTTTTTAAATGTACTTAATGAATAAACCTAGACAAGACTTAAATTAAACCAAATCAAGATTAGTACGAGGAACTATTCACATCACTGTATAAAACTTGGTCAAAGTCTTCTTAGAAGTTTTGACTGGAAAGGTTCGATGGTGAAGATATTGATGAGGGGATGAATTTGACTATTTCTTATGCTAAAAACGCCCCCATATCGTGGAAAGTTGGTGTACTTGATCTTCCTTTTGCGGGTTGTTGAGATGCGTCTTGTTTCGGGTACTGCCCTGCACTTCATCTGATCAATTTTGGTGGTTGCCCTGCACACTACGCCTTTCTTAAGAAGATTTTCAGGTATATTTATCTCGAAGATAATATTCATGTCTAATTTTGCGAGCAAATTCGGTCAAATTCCGATCTTATAAATATAATATTTTACTCGATTAATTCGTGTAAAACTTATCTAACTAGACAAGTGGCATGTTTAGAGCCATGAGAAAGTAGCCTGAGGTGATCAAAAAGTCAAACTGGTGTTACGCGTATTGTATCATACACCATCGGAAAAATGAAATTTGATGACCAGCTAGAGCATGTCAAGTGACCTATGTCAAACTGCGATTGTGTTTTTTATTTAAATTTTGTAAAAATTATATCTTTAACATATCGATATTTCATAAATTAATCTATTAATTAAAGCTGCATTACGTTACAAACCCTTCTTAAAAAACCTTGTTTCCAGCCATGATTCCTGTCGGGAATTTGTGTATAATGAGTACAAGGCGAGCTAATGATGCACACACTACGCTTTCAAAAATCTAATATAATCCTCGATGATGGACATGGCTGATGATCTGTATCCGGAGCCAAATAAATTATAATGATTCAGGTAATGGTATAGCATATAAAGGTCTTTTCTCTTCTCGAACCCCGGCTGTTTCGGCATCACCTACAACGCATTAGGGTTTGTTCGCAGTTAGAACCGGGAATGCGAGTGTCGTGATGAGACTACTACGTTCACATACGTACAAGTATAATAGGAAGTTACCTCAAAATAAGAAGAGTAAAATGAGCCACCAAAGCCGGCGCACCAGGACATTCCAAACTCCGCTTCGTTGTGACCATCTGTCGATAACTGATGTCATCAGTTCGGACTATATGCAATCTAACACACAAACACTACTACAATCAATTTGAAAGAGCTTTTTACGAGGCTTACAGTAGCAAGCTGGGTCGAGTATTACAGGCTCGCCTTTTTTGTTGGAACTGATATTTCCACTCCAAAGATCTCCGTGTAATAAGCATGGCTCCACTGCCACTTCTTCAAAGAGGCCGGCCATATTCTTTATCAACCGCTGCCCTGACAAAAGCAAATGATAGGATAAATATGACGGAGAAGCTGTGATCGAGAAGGCAGGCTTGTGTATTCGACGGACAAACAAAAACCTTTCTCAAAAAGACTCGAGTCGCCATACTGGTCTCTTGCTAACTTTAACTGGTAGCCTAGTCTATGCTCCCCAAAGAATTCAATCCAGTCCGACGTCCATGTGTTTATTTGAGGCGTGCTGTAAGGTTTCCCAAAAGCTGGCATCAGTATTTAATGACATAAGAAACTGACCAAAGATGTTGCAAATAGTTTCATAGGGGATGAATTGCCTTCCAATGGTGTTATCAACATCAAAACCAAATCCTTTTTCCGATCTTCCAGATTTGTGCATTTCCGCAAGCTTCCTACCTAAAACTGACTGCATATCTAACTTTCAGCTCCCGAAGAAATTGGCTACGACTGAATTAGATTAAGCAGGTCTCACCTGGTCCCCTCTGGAGGAACCAAATTCGATAAATTCCATTATAATATATGAACCACCAGAGGGCAATGGCCCGACCTACGGCATTCAAAAACATGTCAACAAGCAAACTGAAGCTCGTAGCGCAGAGGTTCTGGTTTAAAAAATGGAGAAACAATCATAGAACAAGATTCTTTCAAAATCGCTAACCTTGAAAGGTTTTGGCACAGCTATTGTTCCAGTTTCATACATTAGCCTTAGGCCTAAAGCCTCCCCTTCAAACATTGACGGACCAACACTTCTAGAAAAGCATAACATTGTCACATTCAAATCTCATCGTACAAGATAACCACTGAATCTAATGAACCCATAATCCAGACAGGCAGAGTTGAATTTCGGCTTACCTATTTGTTTTGACGAAGAATGGTCCAACATCAGTGTCATAACGATTAGCAAGGTTGATGCAGCCACCACCAACGGGGCTAATTCTTGTGATTTGAGTTGCGTTACCTTCGGATAATATCCATTCCCTGATCGGATCACTGTTCAATGCCGCCACTGCAAGAAATCATATCAGAAAGTACAATCAAACGATCAATTTTCATCCAAAGATTCAAGCACTATATTTACATCATATAAGCCATAAGCGGAATCCAAGTAAGATTTCTTAAACAACATTTACAATCTTACACAGCATGGAACTACGAACTGATGGGACCAATCCAAAATTTGTTAAAGAAAGTACATTCTTTCAGATTAGGGTTCACCAAGAATTAATGAAGAATGAAATGGAAGCAATCAACTTTGCAGATCAATCAGAGAATTACAGTACAGTAGAGTCAATCGGAACATAGTTTCCATAAAAAGCCCTAAACAGTGAGAGTTGCAAAGCTGAGAGGCAACAAAGACCGCAACTTACTGGTAGTTAAAGGTCTAAGCTTTCTAGTCGAAACTCGGCCGGAATAGGGTGGAAATGAAAACCCAGAAACCGATGACAACAGTATGATATTTCCCACCATCATCCTCACAAACTTGTTCGAGTCTGGTGTCCATACACTCCGTAATCAGGACAAGAAACTGTTTGGCTGGTCCCATAATTTAGAACTCATAATGCTGTTAAATTTAAACACTGGAATAAACTCGATGCTCAATTATTCCGTATAGTAAAACATGCAGCAAACCAAACAGTGCGTGAAATACAAAAAAAAAAACATGAATGTTGATGTCTTTGGTGAAATTCATTTATACATTACCTCCAATGGAGATTTGAGTTTCTCCCATATCATGAATGTTTCTATGAGTTTTCATTTTTGGCCGATATCAGCTGTCGGCATTTTCAGTCCTTACAAATCTTGGTACAATTGCAGAAAGAAAACTTGTAATTGCGTGGTTTAAGGGGTAAAGAAACTTCAAACTCAAAGTACTTTCCGGAAAGAAAAGAAGAAATCTTTAGCTGCGGATGACATCTTGCAATCTTCCACTTTTGTGAAGATCGACTCCATATTCTATCAGCATCTTCTTTAAACTCTCTGGCCTAGAGTATCAGAAATAAGCAAATGAATCGATGATGTTTGGATCCAAAGAAAATCAACCAGTAATCTAAACATCAAGGGTGGACTTCATGAGTAAATGACGAATGGCATCAGTCGTCAACACTTTACACAAAAGATGCTGCTAACCACGGTCTTGCTCAACCTGCCGTACTTTAATTTAAATTCTAATGAGAGTATACAATTTTATAGGAAAATGAATCATCTATATTGATTTTTTTATTAAAGTATAAACCGAAACAAATAATATTCAGCATATCATACAGAAAAAACAAAAACAATTTTGCTTATGACGGGTTAATGTATCAGGTTTCATACAAAGCTCATCCCAACTGTTAAAGGGCGAAAAGACATCTCAGCTCGAACGGCAGAACCTCATAATTCACAGTTTGAATAGTTCCCATAACATTATTTGCCAAACAATTGTTTCGCAAAATAAATGTATACTTTAAAAACTTACTCCAATGGAAGGGACTCCAGCTAAACATCGGCAGCTGCAGGAGGCACACACACATTCTTATACAAGCAAACATAAGGGGCATCAGATGCGTCATAACTCCCAGTCCACCTTCCTTCATCAATGTAGCTAGCATCCCAAATCGATGCATACAAAAACATAGGCTTTTCAGGAAACCCTTCACCTCCAATCCTCTCCACCTTCCTTACTCTCCTCCCATCAATCAACCATTCAATTGATCCAGGCAGCCACACAATAACATACTCATGAAATCCATCAGAACAGTCGAACCCTAACTCGTGCAGTGCCTCCCTGTTCCCAGTACCTGCCACCATTAGGAGTGCACGCAAGTCAATATGTTAGCGAGGCAATCATTAACATATATGATCAAATTTCAATCAAAAAAACTATACAAATATAAACAAGTCAAGCTCAAGCCTAATTTTCAAGTTCGATAAATAAAAAAATCAAATACTCGCATGACTTCATTTTTGTTTGCAAATAGCTCGTACATTTGCTCATTGAAAAGCTCGGTAAATAGGAAATACACATTTTCGACCTTGAACATGGTGCTTTTTCTATCTAAATGTGTATATTTATAGTTCGAAACACGAATTCATAGTAACAAATAATTGAAATTATTGACCTAGCTTGAACTTTCTTATAGCTCATTCATTTCTAAAGCCTTCAGCAAAAAGTAAGATGAAGTAACCTAATCCGTTAAAGCTACAGCTCTCCAACTCAAACAAGGTCAGAGATGAAAGTTTTCCAAGCTCGTAAATATTCACCTCAAGCTCATAAAATAATTTCAAACCAAAATTCGAATAATCTAATCGATCTCGAATTCATAAAATTCTATTCAATCCAAATTTGAACAACCTAATGCTGCTGACAAGTTGACCATAAAGATCAAATTTTGATCAAAACCTATTACACAAAATCGAAACAAAATCAAACGCTTACCAGCAGTGTAGAAATTAGTTTGAACTATGGACTTATCCTTTCCCAGAAACTCAAAGTCAATCTCATCTTGCGACTTATCACCTTCCAGCGACGAAAGATAAATATTGAAATTGAGTCCAGATGTATTCCCATCTGGGCATTTGATGTGGGCTTTAAAGGTCCCATATTTGTACCTCGAGACACTCCGCCACCGAGCTCCACCGCGATGGTCGAAAGTGAGAGTTATGGTGTTTGATTCCGTGCAATGGGAGCATGCTTCCGGTGTGTAGTCGACGGCTATTTGGTTGATCGGTTGGGTTTGGTGGTGGATCGGGTTTTCGGGGTGCAGTGCTGGATCCGCCATTGATGGAGTTTCAGAGAGCCAGCGATGAGATGGAGTTGGAGGTTGACTCAGCTGGCGTTTACTCTGATGACCTTATTGGGCCGTCTTATTGGGCCCATTCTTTTAGCTATATACTCCCCCTGTCTCTCCTTGAATAAAGCTTACACTTTCCTTTTTGGTTGTCCCAAAATAAAGTTTACACTTTCCTAAAATAGAATATTACTCCCTTCACTTTTACTCTCACATGCATTCTCTCTTCGTTTATTATTTCACCTTCTACAATCATTCATCATTTATTATCAATCAAATCACTCATTTTTCTCACACAAACACTCTCTCTCTTTAAACAAAAAGTACCAATCAACTAACTTTTTGCAAATTTTTTAAATATTATACCATCAATAAAAATGTAATCATTATTTTGGATGGAGGGAGTAGGTGATTGTGGGTATGGGCTACCTTTTTGCAGAGGGTCTTAATAACTTTACCAACTGCCATCGTGGAATCTGTTAGCTTGCTCCAAGTTTTGTACTCCCTCAATCATATTTTTGTTCTCATTTGATAGTTGGTACAGTTTTAAAAAAAATTATATTATGTGAAATAGAAGTAGAAAAGAAAATGAGTGGAAAGTGAATAGATTGGAGAGAACATATAAATGTGAGGAAAAAAAGTTTTCCATTTAAGAAAACGAGAAGAAAATTTTGAAACACCAAAGAAGAAAATAGGAAGAAAAATATGGGACGGAAGTTTTCCATCATTGGAAATTGCACCTCCGCTCAACAGTGCTATTGTGAGTTGTGATCTGGAGACACATTCATTATACTCCCTCCATCGTATTTTTGTTCTCATTGGGTAGTTGGCGTGGTTTTTAAGAAAATTATATTATGTGAGATAAAAGTAGGAAAGTAAATGAGTGGAAAATGAATAGATTGAAGAATGTGTGTAAATGTGAGAGAAAAAAATTTCCATTTAAGAAAATGAGAAGAAAATTTTAGAATATCAAAAAACAAAATGAAAAGAAAAATATGGTACGGATGGAGTATAATTGAAACAAATAATTTAGTTTTTATTTATATTATTAAAAAACTTTAAATTAATTGATGTTAAATTACTTTTAGGTTGAAATAGAAGTTTGTTTGGATGTGGAATTAGTTATTTAGAAATGTTAATAAATATTGTTTGGATAGAAGAATTAGTAAGTTCCAACTGAGTTTTGCCCTAAACCTTCCAGCAATCCTCTTATCCTATCAAGCGCGTAATTGGAGAAGGTCCGAATCAGGGAAGCGTCGTCGTTGATGAAGAAGCCTCCGTATCCAGCAGAGAGATTATGGTGCGCGAGGGATGAAAGAAGGTTCGTGACGACTTGAGTGACAAAAACTGCAACTGAAGGATGGAGAAGGCGAGGGAGGGATATGATAGGGCAGTCTGAGATGAACGGCGGAGGATGATGAGATCTGAAGGAGATGATGGCTATGAGATTGAGTCACCTACTGTGAATGAAACGACGATGTGTTGTCGTACAGTGGTGGTTGGATGGAAATTGGATTTGTCAATTTCAAGTGGGCAAGTTTTTCGTTTGTGGTATCTCTTGGTGACAAATGTGACCCTCTACGCTCATCGTCTTCATATATTTTCACATCGTTCGAAGATGCAGGTTTCGGTGTTTGAGTCCGACAAATTGGAATGACTGGTTATTGTTCTGCGTTACTCAACTCAGAACCCAGTTAATATTCTCTCCCCATCTGCGACTCAATCTGTGGAAGGGTGAGAGCTTTTATTCTCTCCTCAAACGTGGAGCAATTCCGTGGAAGAGTGAGAGCTTCTATTCTCTCCTCAACCGTGGAGCAATTCTGTGGAAGAGTGAGAGC
>JAWWMW010108115.1:0-20491 GCA_035048345.1 Echeveria elegans
TCTCACGAGACTATAACTCGTCCACTAGGGTAGCCTAGGGGTTTAAAGGCTTGATGCATACGCTAAATGCATTCGTGATTCCTACGAAAGTGAGTTAGGAGTAGATTAAATTTTAGTTTTGGAGTAATTTGTTCGGGACGAACAAAGGCTAAGTGTGGGTTGTTTGATCGGTGTTGAAAATGACTATATTTCATACACCGAATTGCTTGCATTTGTACGAGTTTTATATGAAATACAATATATTTTGCACTCTAACATTGTCATTTCAGGTAGAAAACGTATATCATGATGATTTGACTAGGTTATTGCAAAAGGAGTCAAATAGCAAGCAAAACAGGCGAAATTCGGTCAAAACGGACGAAAATCAAGCAAAGGGTATTCGAGCCACAAATCCACTCGATCGAATAGATTAGCTCAATCGAGCATGTCCCATAAAAGTGTTCGATCGAGTCCCCGAAGCTCGATTGAATAGAAGAAGAAAACGAAGATCAACTCGATCGAGTAAGGCACCTCAGTGCGCGCCAAGTCCGACCTCCTCGACTTAGAAAAATTCCACACGACGCATCTCTTATCCGATTTTGATGAAATCAAATGCGATGGAAAGAAGCCTCAAAGCTTTACAACTTTCATTTTGACACCAAATTCAGATTCGAACATCTAGATGGACTTATTGCCGAACCAAGTTAGATGATCAAACCAGTCTTGGATTGTTCGATTGAACCAAGAAATTGAGTACGAATTTGTGTCACCTTTGGATCCTATTTGTGACACAAAGACTCAAGCGTCAAGGAGTTAAATGAGGAGGTTACAAAAAGAATGGATTGAAGAAAGAAATAAAGAGGAAAATTGAAGGGAAAAAAGGATCCAATGTAAGGAAGATTTGGTCAACATTATTCATTGGATGAATAATTCCGAAAATATGGCCAAGTGAGGATGTTTTTTGTGACACAAAGAGTCAAGGCTTGTTGTTATTGAGGCTTAAAAGAGAGGCTTTGAAGGCTAGGAGTATTGCACAAGAAAATGAGATTAAATGAAAGATGTTACTCCTCCATATGAAGACTATAAAAGGAGGAGCTCACTTCACATTCAACATCAACTTTTATCCCCTTGAGGGAGCACGAAATTCCTTAGAAAAACTCTCCAAAATTGTATTCTTAAGTTTTAGATTTTGTAAGAAACAAGTTTCAAGTTCCAAGTTCAAGTTCAAGTAAGTTACTTTTTAGTTCTTCTTCTTCTTCTACTTTCTTAGTTCTTCTACTTTTTAGTTTATTTCTAGTTTATGTTTACCATTTCATTCCGTATGGATTCATGCTCTCTCGATATGAGTGAGTAGTCATCTTTGATGATGGGGGTATGATATACCCTAAGCTACTTACGATCGAATAAAGGGAGTTACATACAATTTTATGAATGAATAATGGTTGAATTAGTTACATTTAACCTATGCTCAATTGATGAGTATTAGGTATCTAATATATATATGAACCAATGAGTACGCAAAACCCGGGGAAGAATCCCAATGGATGAACCCAGACTATAGTATTATTCCGGGATGGGATAAAAGCTAGTAATGTACGAGGTTAAATGTTCTTAAGTCAGAAAGATAGCCAAAATTCGTACCAGTGAGGTTATCGGATCGACGAAAGACTAGTTTCGAAAGTATTCAGTGAAGTTAGCATAACCGACAGTCTAACCAGCGTCAAAATTGCTAATGGATTTGAATTCTACGTCAATAATTCAAAATCTATACCAGCGAGAGTTATTGTCGTCATATTTGTTGCATATATCTTGTACGTCATTATTCATACCAGTGAGATGTACAAGTGTATGTAATGCTAGTCCTACCTTAAACCAAACCATTTTCGTTCACCTTAATCCCAAAAACTCCCAAGTTAGGTCGTAAGTATGTTAGGTAAAGTCATCTTCCCGTCATCTTCTTTTTAACTGTCATTTTACAAAACAAAAACTGTCACCAAACCAACACTCTTTTTAAACCCCCCAAACCTTAGAACTTTCCAAATAGGTTCGATAGTTGACACAAAACTGAGTTACCGTTCCCTTGGGTTCGACACTAGGTCACCCTAGTTCTTTATAAATTTCTTTTGACTTGCGATATACTACCATTTACCACACGTCAACACCGTGGCGTAAGTTCATCACTTACTTTATTTATAAACTATTTAGAATAAATTGTCTTCTAATGGTTTGTATTTTTAGATTTCACTGGATGTTATGTGTCATTTTCTCAAGCGAAGCTACAATTCTTTGGCTTGACTCTGCCTCAGGAGCAGCCTATATACCAGAAGATGTGAAGCAAGTAGTAAATATGTGAGTTAATTTCAAAATTATATTATCTTCTATTTTACTCATACGTCACTAACATTGTACATTTTTGTTTTAGGGGTTTGACTACATACTACGCCACACATGGGAGTAAACGTAAAGTACTTTGGAAGACATTTAAGGTATAGACCAACATTATATATGCTTCGTTATTTATGCTTTTAAATAATATGCACTTCTAATTTTCTCATCGTGCGGTGTCCAAAACAACCTCCGGGCCTTATGTGTGGATATTATGTGGTCCGATTCATTCTTGATATCATTGAATTTGTACGACGCAATGATGGACCGAGTATTTCTCATATTTATAAGGTAAATTTTTCATATTTTTATGCGCATTTGTTCCTCGTATAATTATACATTTCATGTCTCACATTGTTGATTTACTTTTCCCTTTTGTAACAGCATTGTTTTCCAGAGAGAAACACATCATATGCTCACGAGAATATTTTTGACATTCGCGAAGAAATTTGCATGTTCATTCGTGAGTATATGTCAGACATTTTAAGGATTGAATAGGATTTGGATGTTTCATTATTGTATTGTAAATTCTGTTATTAAAATACTAGCGTACCGCCCGTCGTTCCGACGGGAATGCATCGTCCCACAATCAAACTGGTCAAATATGACAAGATTCGATCGATAATTTTGAGTCGAGTGGTCTACCTAAATGTAAGCTTTTACATTTTAATTGATCGGACAGCACCCGTGTGGTTATGCAATAAATTTAAATGAGACTGCGTGACCTGTGTAAATTTAAACTTTTAATTTTAATAGACAGGACTCGACGGTGTAAATTTAAACAGGCTTTGTGAAGTGTAAATTTAAAATTATAATTAAACTTGTAGGCGAGTGAGTGTTATGGAATGAAGGGTAATTAAACCTAATTAAAATTGTAAGAAGGGTAAAATAGTAATTTTAGAATGTGACCATGCAACCATACTAAAGAAAAATCCTATTCTATTATTAATTAGATAGATATGTTGTATTCTGTTGTGATTTGTTGAAAAACTTGTTGTATCTGTCTAGATGTTTGTTGAAAAATTTGTTGAAAAGTTTGTTGCATTGCAAGGAGGGATTTGTGAAAATTCAATCCAAACCTGCACATTTTTTGTCAACATGTACGCAAACCGTTGCGTACCTGAAGATGTACGCAACGGTTTTTCATCCTTAGGTACGCAAAGGTTAATCTTACGACCGTTGCGTACGTACCTGAGGATGTACGCAACGATATATTTTTACAAATTATCGTAAGGGTAACATTGTCAATTTTTCCGTGGGACCCGCGGGGGGTGCGGGGGGCGGGAGTGCGATTGGTAGAGGCCAAATTTAATCGATGAATGATTACCTGTAATTATATTATAATATTTGTATAGATCGACAACAAGCATTGCACGCTAAATTTATAGAAAAATATATTAGCTAAATATGGTGATTTTGAAATTTGAACCGTGTTTTAAAATATATATATATATATTCCTACATCGTCCAAGGACAGGACATTCCCCTGACTCAAGGCGGAGATGCGTTCAGGGCGACTCGAACCCGAACCCTCTTGGCACAATGACCGAGAGTGAAATTTGAAACGTGTATTATCTCCGCGACTTATAATCCACTACTTCATTGGTCTAAAAATATGGATAAGAATATATATGAGCATCACCATCGCATAATTAAATATACTCCTATGAACTTCCCAGTTTGAATTTAACTTTTGGCTTAGGGAATGGATCATATGAAAAGGATATTTTAAAATGAAAAGTATAAAAAGATCGTACTCATTAATTCAGTCAATCCAACGGCTAAGATTAAGATTTTTAATCTAATATCAATTATTGTTAATGAGGGTAATTAAGTAATAACTTATAAAACAAATCAAAACAAATCAAATTTAAATTAATTTTGATTTTGTCTTTAACCTAGTCAAAGATATTCACACGTCAAAAATATTCACGCATTTAATGCAAAATCACACGTAAAGCAATCCGCTGCACCGAACAGCAGCGTCGTGCAGTCAGTTCCAGCGTCAGTCGTGGATGGCTCCAGAGCCAAGTAATCGGGAACCGGAGGAGAAGCTGATGGCGGAACCTCGAACTGAGCCAAGTAGCAGAATTATGTTTATTCAGAAACGAATTTCCTGTTCCCTATTTGATATTTATAATGCGAGAATTGTATCCAATATAGTCGCTACATCCTCGAACTGAGCTGTATAATTCATGAATTATAACACGTAGTCATGTTTTTACTATGCATAATTCATGAATTATAAAAAACAATTCGTGTACAGAAATTTCATTTTTTAGGTGACTTCAGATTTGACAACATTCTTGCTGGAAAAAAATCAAAAAAATCAACATTCACTCCAACCTTCCGTAAACTGAGAGTTTCTAATGGCTTGACATCATTATCGAATATTGCAAATTTCTTACGCCTGCAAAACATTATTAATTTGTTAATAATATCAACTCCTCCAGTCCTGTTATTAAAAGAAAGAATGAAGCTGAACAGGCTTTTCCATTTATGACAGCAAATACATAAGAGTGTGACTAGCTTAAAGAGACTCAAAACCATGAGGTACCTGCTGGATAGTTCTTTTTCCATGACATCTTTGTTTGTGGTAGGATGAGGGGTTTTCAACTGAATTGGAGATAATTAGACAGAAATCCTTAAGCAAACTCTCTCTGAACGGTGTTTTCTTAAAAGAAGAATCTGTTTTTACGACGCCTTTATTAGTTGGATAAATGCCTAGCGAGGATGTCAAGTTTTTGAGTGGCTTTTCTGGGATGATAATCTTAAAAGAATTGCTTTACTGCAAAACCTCACACGAAGGCTCTTTGTAAGAGCTCGTATCATTTTTATGTCTAGCAAGCTTGCTACCAGGTGTCACCGAAAGCAGGCTGTTCACTGATTTGTACTTTTAAAGGTTTAAACTTAGTATATATAATATAAGTGATAAGCAAAAAAAATTCTCAGATGGAAGTTAGATAGAGTGTGTTTAAGCAACATAAAAGTTAAGGATCGGGCTACCTCTGTCTGGTTCATTCACTGCCATTTAATCATTTGATTTATTTTTACTGTCCAGGTTAGAGGCGGACGGTTATGGGGAACTGACATCTATACCGATGATTCAGACGTTGTTGCTGGTATGTCTTATTCATTTATATGCATATATATATATATAGATTGGAGTGAATGATCGCCGATTTGCAATCTTTACGATTTTTAGAATATTAATTTTCTTCCCTTCCAGTTCTTATGCATACAGGGTACTGCCGCCCAACAGCGTCGCCACCTCCGCCTGCGATACTGGAGTTGTGTGCTACAGTGAGAGTACTGCCTCCCCAAGAGTGTATGTTTTCACCATTTTATCTCTCCATTTATTGTCCCAGTCCGAGCTGTGATTGTTTGCTGATTTGAAAGTTTATATTTTAGGTTATGTTTCTTCTCTGAGAAATAATGTACGCTTGCGATCCTGGGGAGCTGCCAGTGGTTGTAGTTATCGTGTTGAGAAATGCTGTATTGTGAAGGTTAAACCAATAAGTTTCTAACTTAAGTAACTTATTCAATGCAGACTCTCTCGCCCTGATCGCTCCAATGCTCACAAAAGGCATCATTTCTCATCCTACAAATAAAGGCCTCCAAAAGAAACCTTACCGCGTCCACACGGGGCTCTCGTCACAACCTTCTCAAGTTCACCCGCAATAGACCCTTGGGCTGTGGTGTTGAAAATTGTAATATCTCAAACTGTAAACTGCATTGATCTTTGATATCTTAAGGCGGGAACCAATTTGTACATACCGGGTATTTCCCGTACATCCCCCTCATTGATGCTCCTCAACAGAGCTCACGTCTACTTTTCGACGCTTTTGTAATGCCATTTCTTATCTGGTTTGACACATGAATGTCTTTGAACAATGTTCAGGACACTTCATGTTGATGGAGCCTATTCAGAATGCATATTTTTTCAGCTGAATACATTTCAAATTTGAATATTTGTTTCATTTCGTAATTTAGCACTACTTTTATCCAGTGAAGTTAGAAATTTCATCAAAATCATGTGAATATAAATTGAAAATAGAGAGTCGGTGAATGATGAATCATGTGGTCTGTTCTGATGCTTTTCTGCCATTTTTTCTGCCTGTTTAACTATAACATTTGATCCGTCTTGCTCATAATCTTGTTACAAAATCATTTCCATGTGACAAAACATGAACACCTCTCATTTACTGAATTTTTCGACATGTTCGTTTTTCAAGTTAGCCACCATACTTTTTGATGATCTTGTATTTTCACACTCTATTGAAAGGTAAATATGTTCTGTACCTTGTTACCATTTTTTGTGAGACATCTTCCTTTCTGTTTTGGTTCAAATGTTCAATTCTTTGTGTAAGCTGAATCTCGTGATTTTTATCCTTAACGACATCTTCATTGTATATGGAAGACATCATGCTGTTCTGCGATGTGAAGGGGTCTTACTATTCATTGTATTATCTACTGTCTGGGTATAGAGTTGCAAATCATCTGAGATATGGATGGTTTAGTGCGGGTGTGTGGTCAGGACTGGTAGAGAGGCTGCTAAAGCATCAGATAAGTGCCAGAAATCTGCAAAGAATGATGAAACAACAGTATTTCACCCGCTGGATTAGGAGATATGAACAACTAAGAGTCTTGTTTATTTGACAAGATCAGATTACGTGGACTGAGTGGTCCATAAGAGGATGCTTATGTCAGTTGGCTCACCTAGGTTTCCAGGAGACCAGATTCTGTCCGAGGTTCTTATCAGCATTACACTTACTTTTGAGGGAATTATGTAGTTGAACAGTTACTTCTGTACTGTACTGCATGCTAGACATTCACAATGAAGCTGCTCTTGTTCTTTTTCCTTTTATACTGAACTGCTGCTAGCTTTTGATCTCTCAATCTCCCTGGAAAGAGCGTCCATGTTCTGCTCTATATCAGCTTTGACCTTATCGACATTCTTTAAAAACTCCTGTTGCAACATTCACACAATTAGGGGTGATTAAAATTTAAATTACAAATCTTTGAATCTTACCTTCAGCATAAGTTTTGTATCCTCAAGATCCTTGTGGCAGTCATTCTTCGCTGATACAGGGCCGTCAAGATTTGCTGATACAGGGTCGTCAGATACAACAGGGTTAGGACCTAGAGGAGGATCCACATCTGGTACCCCTGTAAAGTCTAAACGTTCAATGTCCACGGAATCCACAATATGATCAGGGAGCGAATAGAACAACCCCAGCACTTTTTTGTCTATTTCAAGCTTCCATTGCTCGAGACTTATAGATGCATCCTGGAAAAATCCAGGCCTAAAAATACTCATAATACGTTCCATAACAAAATATTTCACTGGGTATAACATAAAGTTGCCTAAGAACTAAGAAGCATTACCTTGAAGGTACCAGAAATTTCATTAAGCTCTTTCTTAATGTTTTTCCACTCTTCATCTTTCTGTTTCATAAGAAGTTCTTCAAAATCCCTGTTTTCAAGCAACCAAACATTAAGAAAAATATGCATTTCCTCTCTTAAAATTACCAAAAACAAAAATTTAAAAACTTCAGGTGTTACCGTGTCATCTTCTTGATTTCCTCTCTTAAAATCGTAATCTCAGCGGCAGGATCTGAACTATCTAAAGCAGAATCTACACTTTCCAACCAGTATTCGATTTGGCCTTCAGAGTTGCACCGTCGCCGGAACCTCTCAGCACCACCCGGTGCCTCCATTTTATCCATGCGGCCAAGAAGATGATCCAGCATTCCCGTATTTCCAATATGCTTACGAGCTGCTTCTCTCAAAGATACACGGGAAATAGGATTTCCAAAGGTTGCTCTATTTTCTTTCAGAATGTCCAGCATATTCTGTTTTGATCGCTCATACCTACAAAAATATAAATTCCATGAATGACCAATACCACATAAAACATCAAAACAGTCTGTGATTATTTACTTTTCATCGGGCCATTTACTGTGTTTCTTAACCATCTGGCGCTTTCTCTTGGAAAGTCTGGATTCTTCCTCACGGTCTTGATCCATTTCTTCCTTAACCTCATTGTCTTCTTCTGGTGATGGTGAGGAAGTACCCTGACCCAACAAAGCACTTCTTTTCCTCTCCATACTAGGAAACGGATTGATAGTCTCCTCTGTCGGAACAATAAACGAGACAACACCATCAATAAACACCGTCTTCAAACAACTAAATCCGCCCTAACACACCACCGCCAACCAGACAACACCATCAATAATGTAAAAAACGATTAATGGACCTAGAGGACTGATTCTTGTAGGTTTATATTAGGTTAAACTTTTCCGTAAAATTCAATTCAAGAACTAACAGAAACTGACCAACTGAACTGAAAAAGAAATTAGACAAGACACCACAATTTTTACGAGGAAACCGGCGTTACGCCGGAGGAAAACCTCGGAGCCCCGGTGCGGGAGGACTCAACCCAAAAATCCACTATAACCTAGCCTAAATCGGCTATACCAGTTACACTCTAGTTCAAGACTGATTACACGCAACTAAATGCAGCAAAAAATCAATTTAGAATGTAAAAGCGAACAAGAAAGCTTACAGGGCCGCCGCGGACGGTGTCTCTGTGAAAGCTCTCGGCCTTGGCTTCAGGAAGGCCACCAGGCTCCAATCGAACAACCTTCAACCAAGACGCTCTTCAGGAAGCGCCGGAGATACTCTATTGGCAAACTCGGAATCTTCTAGTCGTCGTTTCGCAGAAAGCCCCAAATCGATTTCGTGTTCTGAAAATTATGCCCTAGCTCTTGGAAGACGAGGGCTTCTATATCCGGATAAGAACGACAGCGTTTCGATGAGCGCTAACCTTTCAAATTTGAGAAACGTTCAATTATTGGAACGTCGTCGTTCGCGTAAGCGCGCGACTCCTCTCAAAAAACAAAAGACCAACGTTGCTTTTCAACGGCTGCCAAGTGACGTCGTTTTGTTCCTGTCAAGGAACCCTTTGTGTTTTTTCTCAGCTTTTCATCCGGACCTGCACACAAGCTTACAGCAGCAACAAGAATAAACCCATCCTGTTCTATCAATGCTATATAGGTTTACAGAACTGTATCCTAACAAATACCCTCCTAAACCTATAAGCTAGGCACCCTATCCTAAGTGGATTCTTGAATTGAAATCTACCTTTGTCATCAGGGCTCTCCCTTGCCTCAAATACTTTCATAGGCAAGGTTGAGGAGCTGAAGCTTTAGGTCAGCTCAACCTGTTTCCAGAATTTTCAGAAACTTCCTGCAAAACACAAACTTAGCCACAGGGACAATTTTAGTTCCAAAGTCAGCAGGATTATAAAGCCCAAGAATTTTCCTAACTTCCAATTCCTTTTCATCAATCAAATCCCTTATAAAATGTAATCTAACTGCTATATGTTTGGACCTCTCATGATAAACTGGATCCTTGCATAAACAGAGAGCACTTTGGGAGTCCATGAAAATTATAGGAAGGAAGTTCTTACCCAGGATTTCAGAAATGATACCTTTGAGCCACATGGCTTCTTTTGCTGCTTCTGTGGCAGCTATATATTCTGCCTCAGTTGAAGATAGAGCTACAACGGACTGAAGTTGAGACTTCCAAGATATACAATTACCAGCCCATGTGAAGTAAAAAAAGGTAGTCGATTTCCTATTATCCTTATTACTAGCATAATCAGAATCAACATAACCTTTAATACTATTTTCATCTTCAAACTTTCCATACACTAAACCTAAATCCTTAGTCCCATAGATGTATCTAAGCAAGTATTTCATAGCTACCCAATGACTCAAACCTGGGTTAGACATATACCTACTAAGCACACTGATAGAAAAAGCTAGATCGGGCCTAGTGCAAAGCATTAAATACATAACTGAACCTACAGCAACATCATAAGGTATTTTACCCATTTTTTGCCTTTCTTCATCGGTCTTAGGGCAGTCATCCTTGGTAAGTATCAGGTGAGCTCCAAGAGGCAGGGGAGCAGATTTGGCTTCCTTCATGGAGAACCTGTCTAACACTTTAGCAGAATAGTTAGTCTGTTTTAAGTGAATCTGACTCTTCTCCCTAAACCTGGCAATTTCTACACCAAGAATTTTATGAGCTTCACCTAAATCTTTCATATCAAAGTGCTGTTGTAGTTTCTGTTTTAAATCAGCAATCAACATCTTAGAGCTACTTATCAGCAATATGTCATCAACATAAAGTAAGACATAAACAGGGCATTTGGCCTTAACAAATTTCAGGTATAGGCAAGTGTCATACTTACTTCTAATAAAACCTAAAGAGACTATGACAGAATTAAATTTCTTATTCCACTGCCTAGGTGATTGTTTGAGACCATAAATGGACTTTTTAAGCAAACAAACATGATCAGCCTTAGAGGAATTCACAAAACCTTTTGGCTGTTCCATATAAATAGTCTCAATTAAATCTCCATGTAAAAAGGCAGTCTTGACATCCATTTGTTCTAATTCTAAGTAATAAACCGCAGTCATTGCAATTAACAGTCTCAAAGTCTTATATTTAACAACAGGAGCAAATATTTCAGTGTAATCTATGCCTTCCCTTTGTGAAAAACCTTTAGCCACAAGCCTAGCTTTAAATCTAGGTTCATCCTTAGAATTACTAGGTTCTTTAATCTTATAAACCCATTTACAGTCAATAGCCTTAGCACCTTTAGGCAAAGGAACTAATTTCCAGGTACTATTATCTATCATTGACTGAATTTCTTCATTCATAGCTTCTTTCCATTTGACAGATAACTTACTTCCAACAGCTTCATCAAAAGTATCAGGAACGGGATATTTAACATGCTCAGCAATCAGAATAGAGAATTCAGTAGCACTTACTTCACTTTCTAAAATGTTGGCATATTTAGGATTTGATTTACTCACCCTAGGTTCCCTATCCCTAGTCAATTGATATCTAGCTAAATTAGAGCCTGCCATGCCTAAGGGGGAATTCACAGGATTCAAATCTGAATTTTCATGAACTGTAGTACTAGGAATATCAGGTATCATAGGTGATTCAGTTGCATTATGTTCAGTAACATGTTCAGGCACATTCAAATTTTCAGACTCAATGTCTAAGGAATTATCCATGCCAATTGCAACATTTTCAGAATTTTCCATACCTGAATTTTCCATACCTGACCCACCTGATTGGTGAGCAAAATCCCCTGTGATATTATCACCCATTTGAGTAGAAAAAGTGATTGGATCCGCATTTTCCCTTAATGCAAGGTCGAGATCCATGCAGCCAAGAACAATTATTATGTTCACTTTCCAATCCTTAAAATTTGTCCCATTTAACATGGGGATGGAGCTTAGGTTAGCAGATATTGTAGCAACATTATCTGAAAAGAACGAAAAAGAAATCATCTGAATATGCCAACATATCATAAACTTAAGAACTAATTCAAATTGGTAATATCCATTTCAAGATACCGAGCGCAACATTAACATCAAGTCTTTGGACAGTAATATTAACTGCAAGTGGTAATCTTGTTGCAGTGATCAAACATTGACAATAAAGGTTATGTCAAATAACAAGTTTAACTTAGGAAAAACTTATTATTCACATATAAAACTAATAATTGTCACACGTTTATCGCCGCAGTGGTGCGTACAAAACAGATAATTAGTAACCTTCCTTTGGGCCGATTAATAATTTTCCTCATTTTGTACGTACCCAAACATCTTACATATTCACTAGACTTATAATACAAGAGAGGTCCATTTTGTGACATCTTATATCATTGGGTCTAGTTAGTATGTAAGACAACTCATCCGAGTTCAGAAATTACCAAAATTTGAATTTAAAACTGAAGATGCATAGTAAAATTATGCCCGAAATTGTACAAAATGTACATTTTATGTTCATCGCGTATGTCAAAAGTTCAGCGAATAACCGAATGCTAGAACCAGACAATAAGATGAAACTTATTATTGAACCGAATCAATTTCCATTGAAACTAGTTCAATTTGCATCGACAGAATTGTAATTGAACCGAATTAATTTCCAACGAACCGAACTGATTCAAATTTAACTTAACCGAATGGTTCAATTATACTTAATTGATTTTGATTAGAATTAATCCAAATCCTAATTTAACCCAAAATCAAATTCTGTCCCGGTTCAATATGAATTGAACCAATGGTTCAATGGAACTTAATTAACCTTTGATTAGGGTTTAAACAAAACCCTAATCTTTCTTCTCCAAAAAAAAAACCGCCGCATGAATTTGGGTTAAAAACCCTAATCACCTAATAAGAACAGCCGCCGCAGCAGCCAACCGGAGGAGCAGCCGCCGTCCAGCAGCATCGTCGTCCAGCCATCGCAGCAGCCGCTCGTCACGCCGTCCAGCGCGCCGTCGCACGCGCGATCTGCGCTCCAGCCATTGAAGTCCTCCGTCGATCCGTCGCTCGCTCGTGCCGTGACCATCGAGACCGTCGCCTGCTCCGTGCGAGTCGCAAAGTCCTCCGCGACCTGAAGCCGTGCCGTCGATTCGCAGTGTCCTCCGCCCGTGAGCGCAGAACCGTCGATCGAACCAGATTTCAGCAGTCGCCGATCGATCTTCACATCCGTCCGCAGGATCCGAGCCGTCGACCTCCGCCGAATCGAGTCGCGTAGCCTGCTGTCGACCGTATGCCGAGCCCAGCCGCCGGACCCAGCAGCGCCGTCCGTCGCTCGACCGATTTGCAGGTTTGCAATTTTTTTTTAAATTTCGAATTACAACAACTCATATTAATCCGAATTCATCCGAATTCATAACCTTATGATTCAATCAAAGTGGCGTCCGATACCAATTGTTAGAACAATTCAATCCCGAATTCAATAATCCGTATACAATGATTAAATCATAGGATTAACAACAGAAGTTGATGCGTATAATCTTAATCGGAAGCGTACCTTTTGCAGCCATGATAAGACCTGGTTATGGATCTTCCAAAGTAAATTGATCGAATCCTCAGTACTGTATTTGTGTTTTTGTGAAGGAGAAGCAGCTTAGCGTAAACCCTAATTCCATAAGGCTTTTATTTATAGTAAACACACTTTATGATCAATTACAATGGGGACCACAACTTATAGATAATTACGATTTGGCCCTTCAACAAATACGTAATTAAACTTTAGTTTCTACGCATTGTTTCCACAATCCCAAATAAATCCCAAGTCATATTTAAATTATCCCGATCACTTTATTATGACTTATTAAACAATTAGCACAACACTTATAATTACATTATGGTCCCAATCGATTATTAAAATAATCTAACATCTACATCAACCTCGATTGGTTTTCTATCACTCCGATCATCAGCTTCTACACTGAGCATCAGGATTGACAGGAACCGGATCAATCGATTGGTGCAAACTGGAATCATCAATATCAGTATGTGATTTATGTGTCGACAACTCAGCAGCGTCGCCGCACTCGCTTGGCGCCTTCTGGTGAGTTAATGATTGCAACATCTGAATCATCAATTCATTCTGCATCTTAATGTCTCTCGTAACCGCTCGCCGAGCAGCGATTTCGTTCCCGCAATCTCGAAGTGTAGAGTCTGAATCTTCTGATCTCCGAGCCGATGACTCAGCGACATCACTACCGATGATCGGTGTCGTCTGGTTAGTTAAAGAACTCAACATCTTCAGTATTAGTTCGTTCTGCGTCTTGATATCCATTCGCGGATCATCGATTTCCCTTCCGAAATCGCGAGGTTCGCAATCGGATCCATCCTGCAATTTCGTGGCTGTGATTTGTGCTACTGTCTTCGTCATGGTCCGATGCTCGATGACGTCTGATACCATTTGATAAAACCACGCCAGAGTTGACGACAACAACGGTGTAGCAAAGGTCGCCGATCGATCGATTGGAATCAAATTCAATCGCAATTCAAATACAGGTTTTTAGAATACAATTCAGATACGTTTCACACTTAACATACAAGTATTTATACTATAGTTATTTCTAGTAATTGTATTTCAGGCCTTCCAGTTTGTATCTTAACAGAGGACATGCTCTGAAGAAGAGATGAGTTGGAGAGAAATTAGGATTTAGGATTGAAGAGAGGAGAGATGGAGTATGCATCGTGGATTTGTATGGCATTTTATAAACACAACGTCTACGCCTTCCCACCCCCCACACACATTTTTTTTTTTTGAATTCGATTTTGAATATTATTGCATAATTCTGTATTTCAATAAATATTTTTAAAATTGTATATAAAGAACATAAAATTTTCAGTAGCAAAGATGTGAATGATACGCTATAATTTCTCTAATCAAAGGTCAAATATCTATCTATAAGATTTACAGTGATGGAGAGGGCATCTTCCACTAGCTCAAATTTGTAATATAACATAAAAAAAAAACTCTCAAATTTGTTTAGACCTTAATTTGTAAATATAAATACCAATGACATCAAAAAATATATTCACATGTTGAGATTATGCAATAATACCAATATACAACTACTTCAGTAAAAAATAATAAATGCATTCTCTACTTCAATTGCCAGTTAATACAACTTTTTCTTTTGTAAACGTGCATGCATCAAAATTCCATGACAAAGGACATAGACTGCTTGATGCCCATAAACTAGTGAATTAGTTCATGTCTCATATAAGAATGACAAATGAATTAGTTGCGAGATACAATATCATTTCTAATTTAAGAAAGCGATCTCGATAATGAAGATGTTGATATGAACATTAATGAATACTCTTATAATATTATATTTTGATGATTATGTATAACAAATATTTAAACAATTTTGTTTGGGGAAGGATCAGGTATAAAGTGAGCTTAATATAAAAAGTATAGTGATCATAATCGTTGATGTACCTTCTAATCAATGGCTGAAATTATCAATTAATATCCATTTAATTATAATAAAAAATGATTATTTAATGTTTGAGGGTATTTAAGACATTCTGATCTGATTTAAATGATAATTATAAAACTCAAATAGGTGACAGAAAAAACTGAACATGAAAAAAAACATCAGATTCATGAATTATGTACATCAAATAGGGGACAGAAATTTCATGTTGCATCTCTTTCCGATCAGCATGACGTTGTCTCTTCAAATGTATTTTTCTTACAGTCAAAATGAGAAGAATATTCATTAAAAATGTCGAGCAATATATTAATGATTAATGAAAATATTATGTTTTCATATTTGCCCATTTTTTAATTTAAATATCATTTAATATTTGATTTAATCTGTGACGTAAGATGATAATAATGGATGATCATGATGACTTTATACTTTTTATAAAAACTATGACTTTTTATTTGATCCACTCCCATTTTGTTTAAACTCATATGTTATTATTATTAGTTTTTTTAAATTGTGAATACATTGCATAGGTTATTCGTTGTATAAAAAGGTTTAACACTACAAATGAATAAAATTGAATAGAAATTGAATTGAACTGAACTGAAACTGAACTGAACGGAACTGAACTGAAATGAACTAAACTGAACTGAACTGAACTAACCTGAACTGACTTTAAATTAATGTCAAAAGAACAGAGCCTTAGTAAGAGAGAATGTATTCACTCCAACAGGCGACAATGTACATTCAAATTGTTTTGATAAAGAATTAATTAACACCATGCATGGACTCCAATTCGATTCCATGTTGGTGTATTATCCCACTCTTGTTTTTTCAATATGGATAATAAGCACTATCTTAACGCACAACATTGACGTTTGATATTGAGTGTAATACTAATTCAGGGAATGAAATCAGGGTAGAATGTTACGAGTTATACAACATTGGCTGTTCTTTCTCCGACAATGACCACTGATTATCAGGGCTAAGTGCTAAGGTTATAAACACAACTAATGAAAAGTATTACTCCTTACGTCGTGTCCAATGTTCTTCTTGTTTGTATTGTATCACAATTTTAAATAAATAATGATAGTGTGATAGATAAAAATATATTAATAAGTATAGAATATATTGGATAAATTAAAATTTCGTAGAAACAAAATTATGAAAGAGAACTGCACATAATAGAATCAAGAATAACAAAGGGGTTAGCCTGCAAGAAAAATCGATATAAGAGAAAATTTGACAACTTTGAATATAGGAAATTAATTACAAGTCTCCCAAACTGACACATTGTGGCATTTACAACACATGTAATGTAACCTAATCAACTACCTATGTCAGCTTTTTGGTCGATCGACTGCACAAAATTTAACACGACGCATCACATCGGTTTCATAATAATACAATACTACATTTTGAAATGGTTACAACGACTTTTTTTCGCACAAAATTCAGGTCACTATCAGTTAGAGGAGTGCGCTTAACTGAAAAATCCATAACGAACCTACTCAACCATGCATGTACGCTGATGTTAAATGTCAAATGTTAATGTTGTTGTTGTCCATCAAACTCGACCCTTTTGCGAGTACAACGTAGTAGGAGTAGTTAGTTATGTAGTCAGGGGTGGAGTCAGGAATCTGGCGACGGGGGGCGTAAATTAAAGGAGGTTCGGGGGCATCGCTCCCGAATATTTTTTTTTGATCAACACACGATAATAGACAATTTTGTTCAAAAAATGTGAGAAAATGAGGAGAAATGTAATATAAAGTTAATATACTCTGTTCGAAAATATTACAATTTAAGTAGCCCTAGATCTAGAGATACTCGCTAATTGACGCCTACGAGTATCCATATCTTGAAACCGCTTCAAGATTCTTTCATTGGAAATACTCATTAACAACTCTTTCTCAATGTAAACCACTACACAGTCGTTCAAATAATCATCCCCCATCCTGTTTCGCAAATCTGTCTTTACAGTTTTCATTGAAGAAAATGCCCTCTCAACAGTCGCAGTCGCTACAGGTAAGAGTAGAACCAATCCAACCAAGCGATAGACTAATGGAAACATTTTATCTTTCTTAGTTTCCACCATCTTATTTGATAGACCACACATATCTTCAATGTCGGAGAATCGTGTATCACTTCTCATAGAAATAACAAAACTTTCAAGTTCTTGAGATAAGTGAATAATATCTCAAGCGATGAGAAGTCTTTTGGATAAAGCGTGGCAAGTTGAACAAGTCTGTCGGCATTGAAGTTTGAAAAATGATTTCTTGGGTCTAGGCATGCCATACACTCAAGCAACTGTGTGCTTGACTCAGAAAAACGATCTCCCATCTCTTGTATAATTGTATCAACAACCTATTTGAGATTAAACAATGTTTAAGTTACCTCACAACAAATTCTGATAGAATTAATATAAAATATTGTAAAATTATAAGTTACCTCACAAAAAATTTCAACACGGTAGTGATTGTAGTTAGTGATATTGATGCCATCTCTCCTATTGCGGACTCGTCTTGGAACATTATCATCCATCTTGATGACATCAATTTCATTAGCCTCACAAAAAGAATCCACTTCTTGTCGTAAATCATCCAACCCGAGTCTCGAAACGACGTCGTTCCATTAAACACAAAACGACGTCATTTTGCATCAAGAAAACACACACAAAAATTAGGTCGACGAAGCAGAGCAGCCGCGCGGAGGTCCGAGGTCGAGCAGCGGCGCGGAGAAGACGAATCAGAGCAGCGGCGCGGAAGCTCCAAAGCACTATATTAGGTCAATTTTTCGGTCGCGGAGGAGTCGGCCGCCCCCCTCTGCCCCTAGCTCCGCCCCTGTATGTAGTGCATTGTAAGATTGATATGGTGAAGTGGACTTCGTCATTGGTGGGTGATCGGTGTTAAATATGCGTAATATTTGGACACCTAATTGAGTGTAATTGTAACGTTTGGAATATAAATAGATTAATATTTTACACTCACAGTGCTATTTTAGGTATAAATCGTACAAAGTGGTGGTCAAAGCAGTTTAGAGCGAAACATAGCAAAAATTGCAGGAAATTGATCAAAAACATCAATTTTATGGAAGAGATTGAAAATGAGCTTAAAATAATTCCACAGGGAGCATCCGATGTCCGATTGAGATGAAACAGAGTGCATTGGAAAGAGGACTCAAAACCAAACAACTTTCATGTTGGCCGGAAGGACTGATTATAACGTTAAGGCAGTCGTTTGATCGAAACTCAGATTATTCAAGAAATTCTGCCCCAGAAGACGAACAGCCTGACCTGCCAGACTATACTACCATTTACAGCTCGTCAAAATGGCGCCGTTTCCGGGGAACGGTTTTTGATTTAGTTAATTTTTATAGTAGCCATTTAGATAGTGTTCTAAAAAAAACAAAATAAAAAAAAATTAGGAATAACTTGCTTCTTTCGTTTTTCCTTCGCGATTTTCTTTTTCGGGTCATTCAAATTGCTGTCTTATTTTAAGACGTTTGAATGCACACGATATCGAAATCATCGAGTAAAGACACGGAGAATACGAACTCAAGTGCCGCACACTCAACCTCCGTATCAACGAAGAAGCAACCGCGTCCGAAGAGCAACAAACAAACCGGACAATCGGACTGTCCAATGGAGCCTCAAGGCGATCATCATCTCGAGAACGATCCCGTACTTATCCAGCAAGGAAATCAACAAGATCAACCAAGAAGAGGAGCCGCGCAAAGACACGAAGATAGGCCGCACGCGATGACCAACAACGATGAGAGACCCGTAGGGGAATACATAACTCCAACCATCGGTAATTACGATTCTCCTATTTATATTCCCGATGGCGATGGTTATGATTTTAATATAAAGGGAGGATTAATCCATATGGTCAAGGGTGACCAATTCGATGGATACGGAAATCCTCACCATCATCTTAGTAATTTCACCGAAATGTGTCGAACCTACAAAAACGTTGGGGTTCCACAAGAGGTGGTTTACATGAAATTGTTTCCCTTTTCTCTCTCGGATAAGGCTAAAGATTGGCTCATCAATCACGAGCCAAAAACGTTTCGAACTTGGGAGTCGTTAGCGCACGCTTTCGTAAAACAATACTTCCCACCGGCTAAAGTAAAAAAGATTCGAGATAGAATTAATAAATTCGTTCAATTTGACAACGAATCTTTTTACGAGGCTTACGAACGTTTTCGCGGTTTATTACGTGATTTCCCACATCATGGATTTAGCAAATGGGAATTGCTATCTTCATTTTACGACGGGATGGACGAGAATGCGCGTGCGCGAATGGATCAAGTCAGTGGAGGTGGAATAATGGAATTGACTCCTAGCGAAGGATTCAATATCATCGAGAAAATCGCCAGGAATAACCATCAGTGGGGCGGAGAGCGCAACCATTTGAAGAAAGAGGAATGCACTTCAAAAACAACGCAGAATTCTAAGGAAGATTTTGACTCGCTTGTCAAAACAGTCAAGTCTCTCGCGCAATCGGTCGATAGACTACATGTCCATAAAAAAAGAGAGACACAACCGGTTTACGAAGCTAATGAAGAGCAAGAGGACTCAAGAGAAGTCAATCAAGGAGAAGATGTGAACTATATCGCACGAGGATACGACAAACCGTACGTACCACCAATGCAAAGGCAAGAACGCGTCGTAAAATTCCAATCTGATCCATCTTTCTCGAATTCGAATAAACCTCAGCCATGGAACCAATACAACGCACCCCAAGGTCAGCAAAGAACGCAATACCAAGGAGGAAGTCAACATAGGGGACAACAGTTCAATAGCTCAAACAACAATCAAGGGTACATTCCAAAACAAGAGGAGCCGTCGCTAGCTCAACTGATGAACCAACTAATAACCACACAAACGCAGATGCTAGCAACGCAAGCTCAACAAGAAAAGAATTTTCAATTCCTCACATCGGAACTTCAACAGGAGAGAGCAGCTCGAAAGATGTTGGAAACTCAACTCGCGCAACAAGCTTCTAGCTAGACTAGAAATTCAGGTAAATTACCTTCCCAACCGGACGTAAGAGCCGCTGATGTAAACGCAATCACTCTTAAGAGTGGAAAGGTTCTCGAAGAACCAACACCAGCTAGGAGAGTTCCAAGTTCAGAAGATGAGAGGAAGGAACAACTTGAGAAGGAAAAGAAGGCTGAAGAGGAAGAAGAACCGCCTTATGTCGAACCTCCAGCATATGTTCCACCCGTTCCTTTCCCACAAAGACTAGTCAAAGCGTCGGAGAAGGCAAGCTTCAACAGGTTTGCTGAAAT
>JAWWMW010108116.1:0-10447 GCA_035048345.1 Echeveria elegans
AATGCAAGCTTCACAATCATCATTTTTGAAGGAAATACTAGGTAACGCAAGACTTAGAGCTCTAGTATGAGGGTGTCATAGTCTAACATGCCATATTTTGTCACTAAGCACAGGGGAACTAAAGGGCGCAATTCATGTCAACACGGGATGTGTCATTAAGCAAATATAGGCCATTTTTTATTACTCCTTTCCCCAGTACCTCATTACTCCTAATGTCCTGAAATTTCACATCATTTGGACCAAATGTAACATTGCAATCAAGGTCAGTAGCAACTTGGTTTACGGACAAAAGATTAGAAGTAAAACTAGTCACTTAAAAGGCTCTAGATTTCTTATCAAATAACTCTAAGTTGCCTACACCATTAATTGATATTTTTTCACCATTTGCAACCACAATATTTCCTAGGACTAGATGGACGTCTTTAATCAAACAAGAGTTGCTAATCATGTGATGAGTGGCACCGGAATCAATAACGAGAGATTTAGACATGTTGGATGCATTGAGTGATTTACCAAGATTGTTACCCTTGTGCTCTTAAGAGCTTTGATGAATGCCTCAAGGTCAGATTTCTTGAGGAATCTGTCGGTGTCCTTAGAGGCAGCAAGGGCTTGTCCTTCTTTCCTTTTAGTTGGATGAGCGTTTGCATACTTGAACTTGTCCGGCTTCATGTGAAGATGAAGGGTCCAACACTTGTTTTTCTTATGCCATTTTTTCCTACAAAACTCACATGTAAACACAATACTATGATCAAAAGATTCATGTGTTACCTTGTGAACCAATTCAGCCTTGTTTCCCTCAGACAACTTCCCTTTTCCTCCAAAAAGAACAAGAGAGTCTTGCTCCTTTTGAATTTGAGAGCACACTTCCTCAAGAGATGGCATCTTGTCGGCTCTTAGTATGTGCTTGATCAAGTCATTGTACTCCGGGTCTAAGTTGAGGAGAAGTCCAAACACCTTGTCTTGCTCCTTTCTTTCGTTTAAGATTATTGGATCGGTTGTGCTTGGTCTAATCATCTCCAATTTGCCCATAGATATCTAAACTTCCCAAAGTATCGGGTAAACTCCATTCCATTTTGACTTTGAGTGATAGCCCTCTGGATTTCAAACACACGGGTCAGATTGGATATGTTCCCGTACACCTTTTGAAGGGTGTCTCATAGGTCTTTAGCCGTCTCACAATATGAGTATGCTTCTAATATTGATTCTTTAAGAGTGCTTTGAATGATGCACAACGCCAACGAGTCTTCTTGAAGCCATTTTTCTTGTTGAACCGTATGGCTCGGAGCTTCACTTGTATCCATGTAACTTCCTAAGCCTTTTCCTCTCAAGGCTATCTTGATCAATCTTGACCAATGTAGGTAATTCAGCCCCTTGAGAGTCACGGGAATCGTATTTGCTTTAGTATCCATCTTGGATGAGCAAAAAAAAAAGATTTTCAACAAAAATAGATTTTGAGTACAAACGGTTGCGCCGAAAAAGTGTTTACCAAACTGATACCATGATAGAATTTGTGAAATATGAGAAGAGTAGAATGAGAGTAAAAGAGTAGAAAGAATCATGAAAATAGAAGTGTATTTTCGTGTGTTTTGAAGTGAGACAATACAAGAGTATTTATACTACTCTACTCTACATGCTCCTTCCTATTTGAGCACTGCACGCTCCTTTCCTATTTGAGCACTACACGCTCCTTTCCTTTTAAAGCACCAAATGCTCATTTCCATATGGGGCACCACGACTCCTTTCCTTTCCTTGGCGCCAAAGTTATCTTCCTTTACTTGGCGCCAAAGGTATCTTCTTTTTAATAGAACCGGCTACATTAAAACAATCAGTTTCAAATATGACCTTCTCTAGATCAAGCTTTTTTGACAACTTTATTCCCTGAACTATTGATAGACCCTCTTCCTCAAAGATGCTAGAGACGTTTGAAATGAACACAGTTTGAGTTGCTAGGACTAGTGTTTCATGGTTCCTGCAAACTACACCAACTCCAGCGCATTATCTGAATTTGGCCAAGCTTCGCCACAATAATTTTGGAGTAATCTCTGCTTGGAGGCTTCCATAGTATATCGAATGCCTGCTGGAAGACGGAGATACTCAAAAGGGTGCTTTTTGTAAAGTGTTTTACCTTCAGGAGAGTGGCATGAATATCCAAGCTTTCCTCGCCATGCCATTTCAAGTTTCTATAGAACCACATAAACCAAATTAGACAAGACCAGCTGGAACTCATTTGCATCCAGAATGGAGGATAGGTATAAGATCCAATTATTGAAAAATGAAAAACTGTATTTCAGATGGCGGTCACTCAGGCCAGTTGCCATCCAAAGAGCCTTAAACCACTATCAATCTTTAAATAGATGAATAGGTGTTTCTAAGCTGAAACTACAGAACTTGCAACTGACTTCAGTGGCTCCCACCCTCCTTGACAACACACTGCCCGCCAGAATCCTATTATGATAAGCTCTACAGATAAATATTTTTATTTTCCTGAGCAATACTGATCTCCATATTTTCTTCCAAAAAGCTTACATGATCTGGCTCTCCCTACACCTTGGTCACATGACAATTCTCTATGACTATGGAGTAGGCCTACCTCGTTGAGAATTCTCTACTTTCCTTGGAATTCCAGCTGTATTTGTTAGTAGAAATATCATATTTAACACCTCCTCAGGATAAACAGAGCAGAATGGATACTTTTCCAAACATAGGAGACCTTGGTTCTAATTTGAGCTGTTAAGAGGTCACCTTGGGGAAAACATTTTGCCTTCAGAACTCTGGCCATTAAAGAGTTTGGGTTCTCAAGAATCCTTCAGTCCTGCTTTGCGAGCACTGCTAAGTTGAATGAATGTAAGTCTTTTAGCCCCAATCCACTGTCTAACTTATTTTTATAGAGAATTTCCTTACTGATCCAATGCACTTCTTGTTACCTTCTCCTGAACCTCACCAATATCTGATCATGGATGATTGAAGTTTACAGATGATGATTTTCGGAATTAGGAAGAAGAACATTAAATATATTGGAAGCGCCTGGAGAATTGCCTTTATCAGGATTTCCTTACCCGCAGCAGATAAGGATTTGCTGCACCAGTTGGATGTCCTGTCCTAATTTTATCCAGAAGAGCATTGAAAACCTCCCTTTATTGATGCCACACACAAAAGGCTATCCCAAATATTTACCACGATTTGAACTGCTTTGACATTGAAAGAGTTACACAACGCTAACTTGTCATGCATTCCAATAATATGACTCAGACAAATTTCAGATTTCCCGTGATTAAATTTCTGACATAAGATTTTTTATAAATTGACAAAACGCCCTTTAGTTCCTCTGCGTTGCTTCTTGAGGCTTTAAAGAAAATTAGCGAGTCATCAGCAAAAAACAGGTGAGAAACTAGGGGAGCACAGTTACATATTTTGATATCACTGAATTTCCCTTCCGCCTGACTTTTTGAAATACTCATGGACAGCCACAATAATGAAGAGATATGGGGATAAAAGAGCCCTCTTGCGCCCCTTTCTGTTAAGATGAGGCTAGTAATCATGTCATTGATTTGACCTCGTACTTTACTGATGTAACACACCCCATGACAATCCTGTTCCAATTGGGATGAAAGCCAAGCTGAAGAAGCATTTTTCTAAGAAACTCCATTCAACCCTGTGAAAAGCCTTGCACAATCTAATTTCAATGACGCATAACCCTGCTTCTGTGTTCGCCGACTTCTAATAAAAAGAATCACTTCCTTTGAGCTAAAATAATATTGTCGGTAGGTACTTTGTGTTGGAGAAATTACCTGATCCAGAAAACTTTGGATTCTGTTGACCAGAACCTTGCTAATAATCTTCATGAAAACCGAACAAAGACAGATGGGTCTGAAATCCTTGCTGTTAACCGAGTTTTTTACTTTTGGAATGAGAATAACTTGAGTTATGTTATGCTCCTCATTAAGATGGCCACCGTTTAGGAACTTTAGTGCTTCAGAGGAAACCTGGTCTTTTATCTCTTCCCAGAATTTTTGAAAAAAGAGAGCAGAGAACCTATCCCTTCCCGGGGCTTTATAAGGGTTAAAGCTGAAATACAAAAAATTTTAATTTCTTCCTCGGTGAACTCTGCCGCCATAGCCTCAAAAAAATTCCTAGGGACTTTTCTACGAATAAAATCCATTAGAACATTCCAATCGACCGTTGTTGATATTAAGCTCTGTCTTGAAGAGGTTCCTGAAGTAATTTGTAATGAGCAACTCTTGTGTCACTATATCTTCATACAGCCTACCGTCCTCATCTTCCATAGCTAGAATTTTGTTTTACTTTTCCTAACAGTGGCATGTTGACGTGTGTAAAACAGGGTGTATTTTGTCACGTGCCAAAAGAACTTTATACAACTATGGCGACCTAGTGTCGAAGCCAAAAGAATGGTGTAAACTTAATAAATTAAACTACTTCAATCACAAGACAATTCTAACAGATTGAAGGGGTTCATAAAAAGTTAGTTTTGTAACAGGTTTCGTTGTAAACAATTTTAAAAAGAAGATGACTCGGGAATGACTTCTCCTATCGTACTCATGATCTAAATGGGGATTTTTGAAAACGGGTTGTTTAAGGTAGAACTAGTTATGCATATACGATGTAAATCTAAATCAAGCCAAATCTGAATTGAAACAGAGCAATCAG
This sequence comes from Echeveria elegans, assembly GCA_035048345.1. Classification (NCBI taxonomy): domain Eukaryota; kingdom Viridiplantae; phylum Streptophyta; class Magnoliopsida; order Saxifragales; family Crassulaceae; genus Echeveria; species Echeveria elegans. Next base: position 4,666 of record JAWWMW010108116.1, read on the forward strand.
ACTGCAAGAGAATTAAATCACAGATCATGTTTAACGATTTCCCTCCAAAGATTGCGAGATGCCCTCATACAAGAGTCACGAGTTACTATGTTGCTCGCGACTTCACAAATCAAGCATCGGTCGCGGGATTAGAAATCACCAATTTAGCGCACCAAATTTCATATATTGTGACCCAATTACCATTTCGAAATCGCGTTTACTATGTAGATCACGACTCCTTAAATAAGGAACAAATTGCGACAGTGCTAGGAAATAATATGACATAAAACAGAAAGGATGAGAGGAGAAGACTAACACATCCATCCATCCATTACACACCACAACACACCGCCAATACCACCATACCTCATTTCTCCACTCTTCAAGCTGCGTGCAGCAGCAATCAACCAGAGTGCAGCAATTCTTAAACGTCGAGGATTCAACAGCGCTTGGAATGGTTCTCGACAGCATCAAGTCTTCTTCCTTCGTCCAAAAATCAGTGACATTCTTTAATCTCTATTTGTTATTTATTTCATTATTGTTTATGGATTTTGTGTAACTAAACTCGATTTCAGTTTGAGGATTTGCGTTCCAACACATGCATGAAGTTTAATATTATGATTTGATTTAGTGATGTTTATGTTCGTTTCTTGAATTACATGCGTTGATTATCATTCGACCAAGTCTAGCGGTGTAATCGAATTGTAGTCTTTGCGTTGACTCCACTCTCCATCCGAGGTTATCGTCGCGGTCGTCGCACCCACTCTTCTCTAAGACCTAGATCTGTCCCCTTGCTCCTCAGATCTGTTCCACCACACCCTCATGGCCTCCGTGACTCTCCAAGATGTGGTTGGGGCTATCCTGATGTCTCCATCCATCGCGAGGGTTCCTTCTCCTCAGTCGCAAAGCACTCCTATCGCTGCTGCTCCTCCTCCTTCCAGCAGCGGTACAGCCTCCGTTGATGTTGCCCTGGCTCCTCTTTCTTCAGTTGTTTTGAAGCCGTCGGATCTCACTGGATCTTCTGCAGGGGTGTCCACTCTGAAGCGCCCCCCTCTGAAGCCTCCGGTCTTCACCCTCGAAGGCTTCCCTCCTTTAGCTTCATCTGCTGTTAAAGAGGGCTCAACTCTTCCTGCGGTGGATAGGAATGCTCCACCGAAACCCTTCTCCTTTGCTGCTGTCGCTACCCGCGAAGCTTCCTCTGCCGCGGGTCCGATCATCCGCCCTGGCTTTCGTCCTCGGTTTCCTCCTCTTAAGCTTCCAAATCGATAGGTAAGCTCCAAAGATGGCAAGCCATCAATTAGCTTCATAGCTTTGGAGATTGTTGCCTTTGAGAAAAGGTTCGAACATTCCATAACTGCGAAGTTCACGGTAGGGCGACCGAGTCTCTCGGAAATCCAGAAAACCTTTCAGACTAACTGGATGTTGACGGGTAGAGCATCTATCAGTGATATATGGGATGGCCATCACGTCTTGGTGATCATAAACTCTGAAGAGGATGTCAGGACTGTTCTATCATCTCCTTTGAACAAAGTTGGTCACGCTTTCTTTAAACTGTTTCGATGGTCGCCGGACTATAATCCTAAGAGAGAGTCGACCGTCACTACTATCTGGGTAAGACTATCGGGACCTCCTCTCTCTATTTATGATAGCTCATTCATAGAATCTATTATTTCTACTTTTGTATTCTTTGTGAGCGTTGATGATAGGACAAAGGCGTGTTCGTCGCTCAAATTTGCTCGGGCTTCTGTTGAGCTTGATGTCACCAAGCCCATTTCGTATGTTGTATGGGTTAATATGCCAGATAACAAAAGTTATTGACAACCTATTAAAGTTGAAAGCAACCTTTCCTACTGCAATCGGTGCAGAGTTCATGGCCACTCATATGACCAGTGTCGTAAAAGACGGTGGGTGAACAGGTCTGCCCCTAAGGAGGCTGACCTTCAGAAGAATGCAGTTCCTATTGCCCCTGGTGATGTAGGGGAGGATGGTCTCGTTGGGAATGTTTCCTTGGAAAAGGAAACTAGTGATCCCCTAGCGAACGAGGTAAAGACGGATGTGGCTGATAAACATGTCATGTCTAAGGCTAAGGTGATCTATGAGGGAGTGATTGATGATACTCCATCTACTCATGTCCGGGCGGAGAAGACTGAGACCGTCCCTCCTCTCTCGCCTTTAGATGTGGGGCAATCCTCCCAAACCGGTCAGTTTTTGGATTCTCCTGCCCCTGCTCCTTCGGGTCCTCGCACTTTAGAGGATTACCTCCTTTGATTATGTCTTATCTCGCGGAAGAGGGCATTTTTTATGTACCTGAATTTCATGATGATTCTTTTTTGGAGAAAGTGAACAGAGCTACGGCTTAGTACTAGAAAAATCTTCATATCCCTGTGGCAGCTCCCGGAGATGTGTCTCCTCCCATCAGTGAATGGATCTCGGCCAAGATTAAATGGAAGAAGAAGGGCAAGAAAGGTGCCCCTAGTGCGTCTGAGAGTGCCCTTAGGCGATCCTCCCCTGTTAGACAGCCTACTGAGGTGAAAAACTCAGATTTCATCTACCGTACTATAGGGTAGCTTTTCTCCCTTGTTGGTCTTTTCGTTCCCTAGCCTCAGCTGGGATTTTTCTTCCTTTTAGCTTTCTTGTCGAGGCTTTTGCTCCCCCTGGCTTCTGAGTGTCTTTCTCAACCCTTGTTATTGCCTTAATCCAGGCTTTTGGATCCTATCTTAATCAATTTCCTTTAGAAAAATTGTAATCTTTGCGTAATACTGTATTTAAATATCATAGCTATTGAACCTAGCAGTAAAATTATTGTGGAACTTTGAAAGTAAATTTTGTATACTAGATTACCTAGTGTTTGATAGAACGAAACCTTGATTAAACAAGGCCTTTGCGGGGGTGTTTAATACAAACAATTTAATAATACTCTAGCGAATGCATGATTGTTGTGTCTTTACCAAGAAAACTATTTAAATAACTAAAAATTGATTTATAGTAACCGATGATTACTTGTTGTAATGCATATCCTTGAACTCATTGTTGTTGAATTTATTAATATTTTGCAGTTTGTGTATAAACCAATCTCAAAAACCATCATCCTTTTTAAATTAATCGAAAACTCTAAACTTAATTTGCTCTCTGTGCATGGTACGATCCTACTGGCTGATAGGTAGCTTAGTAGGAAATTATAAATATATAGTGTACTTCGACACACTGCCAAATGTCAAATTTTGAAGCCGTTGCTGGAGATAGAATTTGCCCCTTTTGTTTATAAAAAAACAATTATGTGTTTAATCTGTTTCTAGAGATCTCGCGACTCAAGTGTATTTATAAGATCCCGATTGAAACTTTGATCGCGACTTTTGGATTTACAAAGCGTTCGCAACTTTTTTAGGGATCAGATTCTGTTTTCTTTTCAGTTTAATTTTAGTTAACTTAATTTGTGGGTTATTATTTACTACACTTCAAAATGTCTTAGACAGGAAATCGTGGTGGCAATGGAAGCCAAAATAATGATGGAACTGAAAACAATTTGGAAATTCGGAACAATGTAGGGTAACTAGAAAATCATCTACCACCATATTACGATGAGCCTAAGCGTGAAATGCATAGAAGACATAGAGAAGTGGAACTATGTAGCACCTATACGGGTACGGATTCCAGATACGTTCACGGATACGGAGACGGTGCCGACCAGCAGCAAATCTAAATGTAAAGGTCAAAGACAAGAAGGTGATGGTGAATACAATGGACAGTTTGACGAATTTGACCCACCAACATTCGATTAGACCTGTCAAACGGATGGGCGGATGGTAAATGGGATGGATGATAAATGTGACGGATGGTAAATGGATGAAATCCGTTTAACCATTTAATAAACGGATAAAAGGATATGGATGGTAAACGGATGAATGTTAAATGGATAATCCGGTTATCCATGTACCATCCATTTACTTCTCTTTACCCTTAAACATGGAACATCATCATCATTGTTAATCTTGCTAAGATTGTTATTAACAGTACCAATACCAAAACCACCACCATGACTATGCGCAGACGAAGCTGAATTCTTCCCATCCTCCACTGCTTTTCTCATAATCCGGTTATCCATTTAACATATGAAAGTGAAGCCAGTTAAGTTAGCGCCCATCAAATTAGAGCCTTCTTAGGACTTGAAACAAGAAGCAACAGATAAAGAATGTAGCATTTTTTAGTTGGGTGATGAAATAATGAATAACTGAAATGGAAGAGTTCTCTTCGTAGAAGTCTTTGTTGAAAGGATCATAGTCGATGGAATCACGATGCAATGGGGAATAGGTTCAATCTTTTTCTTGTCAATGACAATTGGATTGTCATCGGAGTCATAATCAATCATGTCGGCATCAACAGCCTTGACGGCAGCATAAACTTCCTCGTCGGAAGCATAACCATTCGCATCATCATCATGCCAGCGGTGGTTGCGCATAGGCGGATCGATAGGAACACAGCAGCGTCCGGAGAGAAGACGGGAACATGGAGTTGGGGCTATTGGGACCATTATCACCCAATTTAAATTGGAGTAAGTTAAATGGATATTAAATGGATTAATGGGTGTTGAGTTTATCCCATTAACCATCCATTTAGTTAAATAGATTATTAATGGATGATTTTTAATGGATGGTTCGTGGGCGAATAAATGGATATGAGCTAATTTGACAGGTCTATATTTGTGTTAGATTCTTTAAAAAAACGATTGATGATTATTATTCTATGAAAAATCTTAGGTCATATAATGAGGTTGAGTGCCTTCATTAAAAATTCTGCGGTTGAATGTTTCCCTCCACATCCAAGATCCAACCATTTGTTTAGATTCAGTCTACATTGTGTTTCCTTCTCAAGTAACTTCCCCTAGCTAATATCAATTTTTGCAAGCTGTTGTTGTGCTTCCTAAAGTGCAACGACTCCGGCCTGCTCATTTTTCTCATATATGTTAGAGTACCTGCGGTGGATGGTTTTAATCATTGGCTTCAGCAGCTGCAACTTCGTCCACAGGGTGTACATTGGTTTGCCATTGCGCTCTGAGTTGTTCCACTTGTCCGCAACTTTAACTGGAAAATCCTCAGTCTCAACCAAATAACCAAGGAACTTAAGACTCTATTTGGTTGCAGAGAAAAAGAAGAGAAAGGGAAAAATTAAAGAAATTTTTTGAGTGAAAATGAAGTGTGTATTTGGTTATAATGAAAAAAAGGAAAAATAGATAAAATGAGATCAAATTTTCTTACAATTTTTTCATGAGAAAATCAGTTTTCTTTAAATTTTCTTTTCCTTACATTTTTTTTCCACAACCAAAGGGAACCTAAAAAGATTTTTCATTTATTGGACAGGGCATTCAATCCCAATCCTCAACAGTGATCTGAAATATGGGGCTCTCTAATTCTTCTATAGTGCACTGATCAAAGTGTGTGACCAATGCCAAAATTTCCTAAAACATGGTCGATTCTAGAGTAGATTAGCTCTTGCTTATGTCTATTTAACCATGTGAAGTGCTTCCCATTCGTTTGACATTCAAACAAGCCGACCCTTTTCATCACAGATTGCAAATCCTGAAATTCTACCACCCATTATATCCGCAACCTTAAGAACATTACTAAAATCTCCGAAGATGCACCATGCCCCCCTGGATACAAATCGCTAATCCTTGAATATCTTCCCAAAGCTTCCTTCTCCTCTTTATTTGGTTCAGGCCATATAGGATGTGAAATTGCAAGCTCTTAGCTCAATTTAGTTTAGGATTCAGATTGTGATCTGTTCAGATTCTGCACGATTAATCAGA
>JAWWMW010108126.1:0-10444 GCA_035048345.1 Echeveria elegans
CCTAGCATATAATAGTAAAGAGCTTTCAGCAATCTTACGTAACTGACTGATTTCAATGCAGTCAGCTTTTCACACTTAAAACATTTTTCGACAAGGCATGACTTTATTGTCATTGCACAACCTCAATTACGGAAAACTTGGTTAATTATTTGTATAAAGTTCATTTGTTAACTAGAAAATGTTTGTTTTTATAAAATATGTCAATTTTAGTTAAAAAGGTTATCTAGCTAAACAAGTAGCTCGATTAAAACCTACTCAAACTCGTTTAAAGCTCGATTTTTATAATTTTTAAATAAAAATAATATTTTTAAAAATGCTCGATTAAAGCTCGAACTCGGCTCGATACTCGCTAAATTTAAACAAGCCGAACATGAACACGAATTTTAAATGCTCGTATATACTCGGCTCGAGCTCGTCGAAAATTAAACAAGCCAAGTATGAACAATCTACTACTCGGCTCGACTCGGCTCGTTGACACCCCTAGACCAAACATTGAAGAAAACAAATATTTTAAAACAACGAAACTTTTTTTTCTTCTTCTGAAGTTGGCGACTCAGCTTCCCCGATTATGGTTGACATTGGCCATATATCAAAAGTGAACTGCAGCTATAGTTCTGTCTTTTGGCTAAATTACCTAAGCGTCATGAGTATGGGAACTCTCTACGGAGATAGTTCTCGAACCATACCCAGCAAACAGATTTACAACAGCTGCAGAGTACTTAACTATACAAAACGTTTGCTAATGATTAGTAGTAGATTTCTTTATTATTAAGGCCCGTTACCGGCACCAAACAAAAATGGATGTTGTCTTGAACTTACCGCTGACAAAATTTCACAAGCAAGACTTTTATCCTTCACTTGTCAGGCGGTGTGACGTTATATTGTTCATATACTCTTGCATGCTTTGCAGCCCACCACTGTTCTTCTTGCTTCTCTGTAAACCTTTTCCTGCTGCAACTATATAACGCTGAGTCAGGATATAACAAGCGTCTGGAACCTATTCAATATACAAACGAAAAAAGACAGCAGAAACCAGGGTTAGTGTGCTGCTTATGAAATTTTGAATGCATCTAACCTGCAATGATACCAATTCTAAACTTATCTCACTGAGCCATGATTACTATACCTGAACCGGACGCGTTTGAGCTGCTGTTGGTCTCCTCCTGCAACTGTCGTGGTACACACCCGGCTCATCTTCTATAACACATTCATTCCCCCCACCACTACACTCGTTTCCTCTAGAATCGGTTCCATGTGTGGTTGTGAGTGTAATGTTGTTTACGTACCTTGCTTTGATCTGATTCTGATGAATGGAACCCGTTGATGCTTTTCCTGTCGTAAACTGAGTCACTATTTGAAAAATCACTGTCACTTTCCTGGTAAGTTGATTGGAAGTTCAGTTCAACATTCCCATTGCCGTCAAGGGGTGTGAAGTGTGATTGAGCTATCAAAAGGGAAAACAGAGAAATTGCTGCTCCTGGCATGAGGTGATCTTTCTGCCACCTTTTTCTTTTCTTTTTTTATTAAAGGGGATCAAAATGTTTCACTCCTACCCCAAAATGCCATTGATTGGTTTTGAACCTTTGGCCTTGGGGTTCCAAGGCAAGACTCTTTACTACAGTACTTGATGAGATGATCTTTCTGCCACTTCCTTATAATAAAATATTTAGTAGCAATGTCAAGATGGTTGTACCCATCAAAATTATGAAAATGGCATTTCTTTCAACGCCTCATAAATTGGGTCCTCTAGGCTCTAACTATCTTCAGTTCTTCATGGAGCATGGTTGATTGAACTAAATTTTAAATGACGTACTTTTAAGAGGCGGAGTTGTTGGGTACTATGATGACCCAGCTAAAAGTACATGATCTTCAAATCTACCACGAAAGATAGCTCCAACCAGACTCTCAAAAACGCAGGTCGTTAAGGTCTTAAAAGCATATGAACACGAACTCCCTAAACTGAACACCAGCAAAATTCATGACACATAAATAAATGTATACGGTGTTGAAGAGGTCATACTTCCATATTTATGGAGATCTTAATTGGAGCGGTTACCTGGGATGCGAGGGATTTAATAACCTCTTTCGCAGCTTTGTTCTTTGAAGTCTCTTCAACTGCAACTGCTATGACCTCTTTCAGTGCATGAGCTGTTTTTTGTAATTTGATACCATGAAGTTGCACTTACTATTTAGGTCCTTTACGTGAAATGAAGTTTATAAAAGTGAGCTCTCAATTTGGTTTATCAAACGGTGGCAAAAGTTTGGGACCGCATAAGATATTCTTCCGAAAAGTCTTAAGGAGAAATATTTAAAATAGTTGAAAATCCCACCAAGGGTTGTAGAATACCAAGAAAATGAATCCTACCTAAAATGTCTATATTCATTTCTATTTTTTACCAAAATTTCCATCCCATATATTTGGAAATTAGTACCAGATTATCGACATACAAATGATATAATTCCATGTCTAAAAAGATAAATATTTTGAGATAAAATGACAAAGATTGACCTGACAACAAAGAAATTGCTTGGCGCTGACACCATTGAGCGTATGGATGAAAAGATAAAGTTGTATGAAGAACAATTGAAGAAAAAGAAGAATTCTTCTTTTTAACACATAATGGACAAAATAAAATCCTAGTCTATAGCGATGAGTTTCAAACAGGATACAGTAAACTAGCTTGTATCTAGAAGAAATGAAAAAGAAATTACTCGGTTTTAAAAATGTGACAACGTCCTATAATCGGCCACAAGACAGACATCTCCATGACCACATCAATCCACACCATTTTCCAATACTCTCAAAATATTAAAGATCCCACTTTTGATGATGTTTTTGATATAGTAAAGCAATTTATTACTGAAAAATTAATACAAAGTACAAAAGAAAAAGGAGAATCATCTCAATCACCCGTTCGTGGCAAAGAAAATGATTGGAGTTGCTGTCTAAAAAAGAAAAGAGAGCAACATGGGCTGCTAGGAAGCATCTTCCATCTACTGTATCAAAGTGTATGTGTTTTTCGTAAGGTCCTCTTGCTTTTTTGGGATACATATCCTTATCATGTGTATAAATGTAAGTGTGTATGGTTGGTGAAGGGAACACAATCTTCTACTCCTTTCTCCCACTATCAAATAAAACTTTTTGAAGAAACCTCATAGTCTTGGATAGCAACATCGTGTGAGTACTCTTTACTTTATTTCTCTTATTCTTGTTATTGAATTTGTGTGTTAATATGTTTAGCCTTTTAGGCTAATTTCTCCTTATGTGATAAATCGAGGTCTATCCATATAACTATCTTTGAAATGGAAATGAACCAAGGGACTTAGAATATGAGTGTATGTGTTTAAATAAGTTTAAAAACACGAATAATTAATAATGGAGTTAAAATAAGGATATTAGTCAATGAGTTTAAACTAGTATAACAACACAAATCAATAATACTAAAGGTTGGTTAAGCATTATGACATGTCTTATTGCATATCTAATATGAATTTTAATTCCTCATGCTTTCACCAAACCAGTTAATGCCATGTCTTAGGCATTTTGGGTGAATATTTGTGTGAGTTGCTTACGATTCATGATATGAGTACAATGAAGAGCCAGTTATTTACGGAATGTAATTAGAGCCTGATGACCATTCATTTTATGATATTAATGAATTCAATACTTTATTCTAGTGAAAGACCAAGTACTCATGCCTTGTCTAAGCTCCTTATTTTCTATTTCAATAAGTTATACTAATCCAAACCCAGTACTCAATTTTATCTTCATGGTATAAGAGTCACGAAGGGATAGTTGGATGGATAAAACATTGATTTATCACATAACCAAATCTGTTTGTTGATGAATATACTTAGAAAACAAAACATGCTTAAAAATCATTTAAAAGAAGAGTTTGATATACCTAAAAAAGTAGAAGCACTTAGTGGACAATACCAAAATTAAACCAAGTAAAATAAAAAGATAGGAACTTTTGAGAAAAAAGGTTTAAAACAAGTAGTAAAAACTACTGAAGAAACAATTCCCTTAAATTCAAAGGAATTGACAGTTAAGCTACTAGATACAAGCGATATTTTGTTATATAAACATTCACCTAGAGGGGTTACTTGAAAGCTTTATAGCCACGCTTAGAGACGGTCGAAACATGAATTGGAAACAAAATGGACATATTTCAGACTAGTCTGGAACACGAACCAGCCTATTTTGATATCTACCTAAATCCAAAACTTTCATTCTTTGTTATTAATATATTAGATTCTTTTACATTAAATGTAAACACTCATATTTACAACCATAAACCAAGAACATAAGTTATAGCTATCTGTTATAGGATATACTATAAACCGCTTTTTACTTTAATTCCTCTGTGTAAAATTGTTAATTAAAAAAAATGAATCTATTACTAATAGAAACCAGTTTTAACAAGTCTAATATTACTATTAGAAGAAAGATAAAATGGGAAGAATTAAATTCTCAACCAATTGGATTTTAATGCAAGATCTGCCACCTCAACAAGTAACCAAAAATAATTTAATAGATGCTGTACAAACACTAGAAGGATCGATAAGTCTTCATTTTAAAGACATAAGAAGAACATCTTCTTCAAGGCTTACTTGACAAGTTCAGTGTATTCATACATTTCACCTCTAGATTATGAAGTAGAACAACCATATGAGCCTTCGAGAGTTTAAACTTCTCAAATAAGAGAATGTAGTAGAATAGAGAAACTTATAATCAATCAACGTAAAATTGTGAAAGGAATTAATTCAAATAAAGAAAAAAGATTTGGAAATAACCGAATCATAAATGGATTTTCCTATATATTATGTTTAGTACAATTATTGATTTTAGTAATGGTGCACATTAGAAATCAAATTTATTGATGGTTTACCTAGTATTTTGCTGAAAGAGATAGAAAAATATTAAGGGAAAGTTATGATTACATTCCTTATTAAAGTTATATATATGAAAAGGTTATTGGAGTTTTTACACAAGAAGATATATCTTTGTGTAATGAAATCAAATTAAATCAGCAAATGAAATGACATAATCCCATAGAAAAAAGACAATTAGGTCAATTTTGTGATCAATTTGCTATTGATAAACATTTCTTCTAATAAGCCTTACTATAAGAAGAAAAAATATTCACAGAAAAAATATTAGTAAAGAGCAACGAAGAAATGCTTGGGAAGAAAAGAAAATAGGAGAAAAATAGATTATTTTGTAAGAATTGGGGAAGATAAGATAATCATGCTAGGATTTGTTTGGTTAAAAGAAAAATAAGTTGTCTTGAAGAAGATGAAAAGATTAAAAATATTTTTTGCAAAAATCTTGTAAGCTAAACAGATGGCCGCATTGTTGATCGATGTAGGGACGCGCCTCATGGAAGTAACACCAAATTGCGACACTAGGTGAACTGAGGGAGCGGACAGTCTCCAATTACGTTGACTAGAGTTAGCAAAAATTATATGACTGGATGTGAGCTTTGAATCACACTAACCTTAATGTTGTTCTTCCGAGCCATGAGTAATAATATCACTTAGTTCCGCAGATGTGTTGGATTGCAGCATTTGAAATATTGAAGGCAGTTCATGTGTGGTCATGGAATAGACCAACTCCAACTAGACTATCATGATTCTTAACAACAGCAACAACAAAGCAAGTTCCAACTTCTCCAGGATCCCAGCACCTCTACTTACCTTCCAGAATGGGCCGCATAGGAGTAAGAATACCTAAGAATTCATAATGGGCATGTCTCAAACCAAGAACAGGTGAAAAATGCACCCAAGCGTGCTTAGTGAAGTTACCAAACAAACTGTTACGGCGTATTGTGAAGAAAAAGGCCTACCACATGTGAGAATTAAACCACTCAAATCCCACAATTCCTTTGTCTGTGGAAAACAAATGAATATTACTTAGGTTAATTAAAGAGAAAGACTCGTATTTGTCGTATTTTTTTTCCTCCAGAAGACACTCTAGAGTTTTTCCTTTCATTTAAACACCCGCTCATTTTTTCCGTCAACGAATCGACACCCTTCATCACAATTAATGACAATTGACGACTAAATCGTATTTTTAAAACCTTATAAGTCCAATTGAAAAATCGTATAATTACACACTGACCCCTTCTTCCCCATTTCACCCTAACCTCCACCTTCACCCAATCCCACCCTAACCTCCGTCTACTCCAGGGGCGAAGCCAGAATTTATATGTTAGTGTGGCAAATTTCGGTCACATATATTAGGTAGTGTAGTTGGTTCATGGGGTGGGGCAGAGAGCATTGTTAAACACTAGATATTTGGTTCGAATCTTGCCTCTCACACTATAAACTTTTTTTTGTTAAATTCTTGGTAGGGCTGCAACCCAAGTACTCTATGTACTGGCTACGCCACTGGTCTACTCCACCTTTTTCTTACATGTTTACTGGTCAATGTTAATTGAATACATGATACTCAATCCTGAAGGTTCAACATTAAATTATTTTTGTTTCGTAACAACTTATGGAAAACGTACTTTTCGCATACTCAATACATGATACTCAATCCTGAATAGTGATTTTTTTCCATGGCCTCCTCGAACTAGCTTCACTGCTGCTCCAGCGTCAGATTGTACCCAACATACGTCAGAATTATCCCAAGAGAAATTCCCGCTATAGCCCGCTCCTCCTCATTCATCTCAGTACTAGTACCACTGCTGGAACAAGACATAAGTGTCTCATAGTACCCCCAAACTAACTTACATGAGACCAAACTGAGTCCCAATCTGCAAAGGATTCATCAACTTGTTCGCCTTCTCCTTAGTCTTCATGTCTATTGATGGAGCGATTTATACGATCAATCGAGTCGTTTATTCGCATAAATTAATTATGTTTTCATGATAAAATGTTACTTCTTTGTAGTGTTTCGTTGTGCAGGAATATTAAAACCACATGGGAGCAAATTGTTGTGAATCAAGCTGGTTAAGGAGTCTCGGAACGTCGAAAGGCAAAGAAGCGCGCGGAAAAAGGTCCAGTTTAGCACGCGGCAGGGTTAGAGTTTATAGTAATTAACATGGAGTTCGCGTAGCTAAATTAAAGAGGAGTTTGCGTGCCATATCGAGTGACGTCAGCGACAGAATTTTCCTGATTGGACAGGGATTTGCTTATTTCTAAATCAGTATTTTAGCAGTATAAATAAGAAATAGCAGCTAGGATTTCAGGGGAATTGATTATTCGCGACGCATTCTTTCAGTCAGAGAAATACAGAGCGACAGAGATGACGACTGACGACTGGTGGCTCCGAGCAAAAAAATCTTCACATGTTCTTCATTTGTTTCGAGTTCTGTAAAATATTCAAGTTCATCAACTCAATTTATTATTTAATTACGATGACTGTTAGTAGCTAAACTCGTTTTTAGTTAGGGGATTTGTGATTGCAACGTATTAGTATGAGACTTGTGCTTAATTTATTTAAATGTTAAATTATTCCTGTTATTGCTCTTCAATGCATGCTTTAATTATTTATTGTGCGTAGCCTAGCGGTGAAACTCAATTTATGTTATTGTGTGACACATAGGAATTACATGATAGTGACTAAGCCTCGTGGTGGAATAATTATTGTGTTTTGACTACGTGAATGTTATATCTGCTTGATACTTTAGCGCGTAATAGTGGATTAAACTTATAAATTAGGTAAGTCTCTAGTGGGATTATCCGATTACGACAGGTAGCGTATTACTTTTGCGAGTGTGCGTAGATTGTATCCTTAGCGGGAACAAGGTATTTTATTTAGTTAGTCGATGATTGCTAGTTGCATGAACAAGTCTATGAGTTGATTTTCTCTTAATTGATAAAACCATGTTCTTTATTTACTTTTGCATTCAAAATAATCTATTTTAAAACCCCGTTTAGGAATTAACTTTAGTTTTAATTGTTATACGATTCAAAATGTTAGCTCTCCTGTGGGTTTGACCTTTTTTACCGCTTACTGAGTGCTTAGAATGTATTATAAATTTAAGTTTGACGCGTACAACTACGAGCGTTCAAATTTCGGTGCCATTGTCGGGGGACAATACAACCATATCAACAACCCACTTTACGCCCCGATAAACATTCCTCACCATTCCCCTACCAACAATCCAGTCTACACTCCTATCAACAATCCTCCGCCATCGCAAATGTATCAAGAACATGTGCGACAACCACCACGACAACCGTACAGGGAAGAGCCATCCATGAAGGACATGTTGGTTCCAACATTGCAGGACCAATCTTGGTGTATAGACATCGACACTGATGATGATTTTGAAGTAAAAACTAATATTGCTCATTACTTGTTGTAATTCGCAGGTCTTCCTGGAAAAGTGGCAATCCGACATCTGAAGGAATTCTAAGGGGTTTGCAAAACGTTGAAACCAAACGCAGCCCCAGAGGACTGACATTGCAAATCTTGGTTTCTGTCTTTACCTTCAGGTAGTATACATGAATGGGATCAAATGCAAAGGAAAATTTTGGAGAAGTTCTATTCTACTGGTAAGGTTAGTCAAATCTGCAGAGAACTGTCATTTATTAAGCAAGGACCGAGTGAGTCAACTTATGATTATTTGGAACGGTTCACTGTATTGGAACAAAGTTGTTGTAACCTGGGGATTCCAGAGAAGATGTTAGTGGAATATCTGTTGGATGGACTGAGACCTCTGGAAAGAATGATGTTGGATGCCGCAGCTGGTGGCTCCATAATGAATTTATCACCTCGACGAGAGAGAGAGTTGATCAGAGAGATGGCAGAGAGTGCCCACTTCAGAGAAGAGACCACTCATAGAGAGGACACTGGCAGAGTAAGGAACATTTCACAAGCGGACACTAGTGGAAGTCAGCTAGCTGATGGAATGAAATAGATGAAGGAGATGATGCACATGCTGATGGTTGCACAAGTGAATGGGGTTAGAGCTTGTGAGCGGATGAATAAAACGGATGAATGCCCGTCATTTCAGAATGACAACATGGTTGATGTAAATGCGATGTGTGGATATCAACAGTCGAACAAGCAACAATCTCAATATGGACTCGCAGCGAATGGTTATAGTTGGAAGCAGGGTGGAGGATTTCTGAGTAACCAAGGGCAGAATGAGCAGCAACAAACTGTATCAGCCCCCGCATCATCGACAGAACTACCAGAATCAGCCAAAAAGTGACTACAATCAGGTCGGACCAAGCAATGCTAACAAGAACGACCGTTAGAAGACATTGTTAGATAGCTGGGCAGTCAAATGGAGACGTACCACAAACGAATGGATAATCAAGTGGACGCGCTAACCAATACGGTAGGAGCATTGGGAAAAAAAACTTGACAACTTCATGGATGTGACGAGCAAGCAAATAGGACAACTCACTACCGATGTGACTGAACTGAAGGCGGAAAAAGGAAAACTTCCGTTGCAGACAGTGCCAAATCCTAAGTGTGGGGTGAACGCTATCAAGCTGCGCATTGGGAGGAGGTTAGATGATTAGAAAAAAAGATTCAAAGCAACAAAAATCAGGGTCAGCTCCAGAGGAGCACACAACAGCATTTGAGTTTCAGCACGCAGACCATAAGGAATTTTTGGAAATTCCCGCGGAGTCCGCGTCCGTAATATGGGGGGAGTCCACGTGCGTCCACAAGGCATATTCCATTTCAGCCCGTTTTAGTCCACCACTACCTTTCCCAACCCAACTGAAGAAGACGAAGAATAACCCCACACTGGATAAGGAATTGTTAGATCTCTTCCACAAAGTGGAAATCTCGATTACTCTTTTAGACGCAATTCAACAAATACTGAAGTAGCTCAAGTTCTTAAAGGAATTGTGTACTACGCGTAGAGGAGGATCGAAGGCTGAACATGTAAGTCATAGACAAAATGTTTCAGGAGTTCTAAATTGTGATGTAGGATCTAAGTGTGAAGACCAATGTACGTTCACAATTCCATGTATTATCGGTAATGTACAAATTGACAATTGCATGCTAGACTTAGGCTTTGCTATAAATTTCATTCCTTACTCACTTTATCACACTCTGCAACTTGGACCTCTGCAACCTAATAATTCGATTGTTTAGCTTTCTAAAAGATCTTGTACGAAACCAGAAGGTATTCTCGTAGATGTTATGGTGCGTGTGACGTGGTGTGAATTGTGGTGTCACGATTGCATCAAACAAAATTCATAAGTACTAGGGTGACCTAGTGTCGAACCCAAGAGAACAGTGAAATTCAATTAATACTACTAGACACTTAAACGATTCTAACAGATTAAAAAGGAAGGGTTTTCATAAAAAGTTTGTTTTGGTGATTGGTTTTGTTGTAAACAATTTAAAAGAAGATGACTGGGGAAATGACTCGTCCTATCATACTCACGACTTTGAAAAGGTTTGGTTTAGTTAGGACTAGTAATGCATATATTTTGTACATCTCACTGGTCCGAATTTTGACGT